>CAJHQP010006226.1:0-39765 GCA_905132765.1 Moricandia arvensis | reverse complement strand
GATATTTCGATTTCCCAAAGCCAAATAGCTCTCCTCTTATATTGTGTCAGTCTTATTTTTCTGTTTATTTTTTGTTAATGAGTTATGCTCACAAAAGTAAACAACGCTAGAGCATATGAAATGATTCTTTTGCCGATGAGATCCCACGATTCACGATTCGAGATATCGTGATTCACGAGGGCAAAAGGTCAATGATAGATCATTGGAAGTTGGAACATTTTAATAACATTTCCAATATTTCTGACACCGAGTCGTATATGGTTGTGAATGCAGCTTATCTAAAGTCATAACTAAAAACCAAGCCGACCAAACCAAAAGTTACATGTTCCATCTGACTTTTGACACTGCGTGTTGTCCGTCCTCGTATTTTGCATTGTAGTGATATTACTTAGTTTAATCGATTTCTTCTAGCTCATTCTTTATCTCCTATATGTTTGATTTGTATGATTTTGGTTTTGTGCAGGAAACAAAAGAGACACAGAGAGTTTAGAGTTCCCAAGGCTGTTAACTAAGCCTTGGTACGTCTCGTGGTGAAAACGGATACAAGATAATGCGTATAAGCTCTACACTCACCAAGCTCACACCTCTCAGTCTTCTCAACCTCACGTCACTCACCCAGATGATCTTAATACAGAGCAATCAAGAGAAGCTTAGAAATGATGTCCCTTTCCCAGTGTTTCTCTCACCCTCTTAGTCTAAGATCTCCTAATGACGTATCAAGGTTTGCATCATCTTTTTCTTCTCTTCCGTTTCACCTATATATACTCAGCTCCCTCAGATAGATTCTTCTATCCACTTGCAGTCTGCCAGCTCAAGATTCTTCAACAACCTGCACATGGGGTGTTTTCTCAGCCGTTACAACAAGCATCCGTTTTGATCTTAATCAAAACGCTGAGTATAAGCCAATGGGCTTAACCAATAGAAGTGATTCGAGTTTGGGCCTCCACGTTATGATACATCTCAGCCCACATCACCTATTCTATTTGCCCAAGGCCCGGAAATGGAGAACCACAAACGACATGCATTCGTGAAACATAGATAACTTCCAAATGTGTGAGGCCCTCTTTTAGCATACATATGTTTTTCAAATATATTGCAAAAACACGTCATTTTTTTGTTCCAAAATCATTTTCATCTGTTAAAAACAATATGTCGCAAAGATTACTTGAGACTGGCGTAAGTTTTATTGCCCAAATAAACTTCTATTTTTGAATGTAGAAGGGAAAGGGCCACACGCGTGTTCTTTCCTCCCATGAGTCCTTCAAACCCCTCCAATGTACTAAACCATCTTTGTCTTGAATTTTTTTTTCTCTTTTTATGAACCTTCAGTAAAATACCATTGACCCTGTCTTTTGAAATAGAAAATATTGGTTAAATAAATGTAATTATTAAAAACATGAAATACATTTTAATTATACTTTTAATTTGTTTAGAAAAAAATGACAATCTTTAAACATGGAGAAAGTACTATTTGTCCAATAAACTAAAACAAACAAGTCGGCCAAATCAACCTAGGATTAGACAAGTTATCCGGATCCAAAAATATTGAACCTAATCCGACATAAAAATGACATTGAACATGAATAAAATTTGGTAAATACATGAACAAATTCCAAAAATTTAATATCTAAAAACCAGATCCGAACCCGATCTGAACCAAGATGTTTTGGGTTTCCGAAAATATTCTAATCATAATATATAGTTAAATATACTACATATTTTTCAATATACATGATATTTTAAGTGATTTTTTCGTGTTTCATAATAAAAGATATTTTCACAGATATAGGTAACTTATAGCCAATTAAATTTCTTGTATTTACATTTATAACTAAATAAATTAAACTCTTTTTCTAATGTTACATTTTAAAAGGTAGATTTCCAAATATATGTGTATTGATGTAAAACATCATCTAATATGAAAAAATGAGTATTAAATTATTCTTATATCTATTATTCAAAAAAATCCAAAAAATCCGACAATACTCAAAATTATCTAAAGTACCTGAAAATATCTCTAAAAATTATTCAAAACAGTCACAAATAAATATAAGAAAATATCTAAAAATACTTTAAAACAGCAATATCCTAAATAATTAAGTCATATTCAACCAAATCAATTTTCATATTAATTTTAAGTATTTGATCAAACATTATTCAAATATATATTTTTTATATTATTTGAATATTTTGATTCAAACACACTTTATGGAACACAATATGACCACATATAATTTAAAAAAAAACAGAAAAAAACACACAACATGACAAACTCATTGCAACAAAACCCTCCATAAATCTAACCCTCTAAACCACACTTCTTACATTCACCGTAAACAAATAGAGTAAAGGGTAACAAAGGATGATCGTGAATTGACGATACCTCTTGTTTTTCCATTTCGGATATTTCGATTTTCAAAAGCTAAAAAGCTCTTCTCTTATTGTTGTGTCAAAGTTTTTTCTTTTTCTGATTATGTTTTTGTTAATGAGTTCTGCTCTCAAAAGTAAACAAGGCCACAGCACAGGAAATGATTCTTTTGCCGTTGAGATTCCATGATACACGATTTGAGATCTCACGAGGGCAATAAAAAATAATAGATTGTTGGAACATTTTAATAACATTGCCAATGTTTCTTAGACCGAGACTCTTAATTAATCAATCAATGATTGTGAAAGCAGCTCATCTGAAGTTGTATTATATGTCTAATAAACCAAAATTAGAAGCAGGATCTGCTCCTGGACTTGCAGATTTTTGTCTTATGCAGGCAGATTACAATTGATAAACTCGGTTTTTATGAGTATAGAAAACTTTTGGACAGCAGTGTTTCGTCTTCCAAGTGCTTGCGTAAAAGAGGTGGAGCTAATCTGTGCTGCATTCCTTTGGACTGGTCCAATACTTAAAACTTCGAGTGCTAAAGTGGCGTGGAGAGATGTTTGTAGTATGAGGAGTGAAGGCGGTTTGAGTATATGAGATATGAAAGAAGTGAACAAGGTGTATGGGCTTAAACTAATATGGAGAATGCTAACGGGTGAATCATTGTGGGGTAAATGGATAAAAGCTAACCTGCTTAAAGGAAAAAAAATTAGGAACTAAACCCGAGAATGCAGAATGGGTTTTGGATGTGGCATAAAATGTTGAAAATGAGAACAAAAGCGAAGTTGTTTCATAAAAAAAAGTTGGGAAATGGTACACATGTGTCATTCTGGTTTGATTCCTGGTCGGAGAGGGGTCCTATTTTTGATCTATTAGGTCCTCGAGGAATCATAGATATGGGTGTGAGTAGGAATGCTACCCTGGAGGAAGCAGTTCAAATTGTTAGAAGAAGGAGAAGACATCGTACTGATTTGCTCAATGATATTGAGGGAGAGTTGAATATAATTGCGAGTAATTTACGTCATGAGAAAGAAGACATTAGTGTTTGGAGAGGGAAATCAGGTTTCAAACAGAGATTTTCATCTCGTGAAACCTGGTTATTGCTGCGGGAGAGCAAGCCTCGATAACCTTGGTCTCGAGGTGTTTGGTTTTCCCAAGCCACTCCAAAGTTTGCTTTTATGGCTTGGTTATCGATCAAGAACAGAATGTCTACTTTAGACAGAGTAGCTAGATGGAGTCAGGGAGTAGACACTAATTGTGATCTCTGCAATAACGCTACTGAAACGAGAAGTCACATGTTCTTTGAGTGTGGATATTCTTCTCAGTTATGGGAGCACATTGCTGGAGAGATATTGAGAACTTCTTACACCAACGTTTGTTCTGAGATATTGTTAATTATTTGGGATGAGAAAAAGGAGAAGATGAGCAGATTCTGCATTTGGTATGCATTTCAGTCGGTACTGTATGCAGTTTAGAGAGAAGGAAACAAGATAATGCATGGTGAGAAGCTGATGCATCTACCAGCAATCAAAAAGAAGGTAGATAAAGGAATAAGAAACAAGATCACTTTGATGAGAAGAGATCAGATTAAGGGAATGGAGAAGCTTATGCAATTTTGGTTTCTTACTAGAATGTAAATTGAGGTCTGATATGTAAGAAGGGGTGGGAAGTAGTCTATTGAGTTTTCTTATAGAAACAAAGGAAGCACTTGCTGTATACATGCTTTTTTGAATCAATTTAACATTAATTCAAAAAAGAAGAAATAAACTAAACCAAACCAAGCCGACCAAATCAAACATTACATGTTCCAGCTAACTCTTGAATCACTGAGGAAAATAATGTTAAGAAAGAGAGATTAATAAATATTCTTACATGATTATTAACAAACATAAAAAACCATATGTATGTAATGCAATGTTTTTATACCCGACCCAGACATTGAACCGGACAACTTACCAGGTCACTGGGTTACATGGTCGACCGCGGACGTACCGCGGATTAATAATTAAACAATTTTAATATATAATTATATATTAGCTATTAAAATTATAAGAAAGAATGTTAAGAAAGAGAGATTAATAAATATTCTTACATGATTATTAACAAACATAAAAAACCATATGTATGTAATGCAATGTTTGTATACCCGACCCAGACATTGAACCGGACAACTTACCAGGTCACTGGGTTACATGGTCGACCGCGGACATACCGCGGATTAATAATTAAACAATTTTAATATATAATTATATATTAGCTATTAAAATTATAAGAAAATTATATATATCATAAAAGAAATATATAAAAGTACTTAAATTTTGTTGTGTTTATTTTAATTTCATTTTACATGAAAATATTAAAATAATATAATAGAAAATAGAGTAATACTTTAAAATTCATAAATTCATATAACAGGAAATAGGGTAATACATTAAAAAAATAATTTATTGGTTTAGCCGATGGTTCAACCAGTTGCCGAGTTGTCGGGTTTAAGGGTTTTTAGCGAGTTTTATCGGGTTTTTAAATAACGAATATTTGGTAAAATCCAAACCGGATTACTTACCGGATCACCGGATTTGGCGGTCCGACCATGGGTCCGGGTCGGGCGTGAAAATGAAATTGGCCTCATATCAAATGGTAACGACTTATTATGTGAAAAAGTTGTTAAAGAGTGAGGTCTTGGGTTCGAGGAACATCAAGCACACCAACAACCTACATGGGGAGTCAGTGAGGGCTCACATGTGAGAGACTGGGGTCGGTGCTCTGCAGAGCCAGCCTAGGTCCCACGGGGCTTGTTACAATAAAAATGCAGCTCAATTGGTGAGGTTGTTGGGGTTGTTAAAAGGTGAGGTTTTGGGTTCGAGGAACGGTAAGCGCATCAACAACCTACAATGGGAGTCAATGAGGGCTCACATGCGAGTGGTTGGAGTCGGTGCACTGTAGGGTTGTGAGTTTGGATCCGCGGGATGGGTTGTCAGCGTGATCTTCTGTCCTATTTGGTTTTACATATATTTTCATGATTGTGTACTGTTTTGTACCCAAACTGCCTTACATGCTCCTTCTGTTTCCCCGGTCACTTGAATGGGATAGTGGCAAGACTCATTACTATCAGTGTCATGATGCTTTGGACGGAAGTTACACATTCAAGGTTCATTTCACTACTCTTCAACTACTATCTTTGTTGTTAATGCATTTCTTTTGCAAGTTGATTCACATGTCTATTACACATCACATAGTATCTTGGTGGAACAATAAAATTCTTGACATTAACTCGATCTCCTGGTACTTATACAGACATTTTGTTCACAGGGCCCTCTTCTTGAACCCACTGGAACACACCTGCACAAGGTCTTGGGTGATGATAATGTTTTGACGGTCAAATTTGCAGATGTCCCTAAAAACACCCGTTATTCTACTTACATGGCAAGGTACTTCAGTTTCTTCTCTAAGTTTCTACTTTTTTATCTTTGAGATTTTGTAGAGATTCTTTCCTTTTTGATTTGAGTCACTGTGTGGTTTTGTTGATGCTTCAGGTTTTTTTTGATTTTGTCAAAGACTAAGAAGCTTGAAGTTGACATGACTGAGATCACCTTCGATAAAATTGATGATATACACTGCCATGTTCAAATATTTCTGAGGGGAAATACATCAGAAGTGACTGATATTCAACTATTTCTTCTATCTCCATGACAATTTGCATTTCTTGCTTATCTCACTCTTGTGTTACTGTTGTAATTCTAACTTTGGTTTGTTTCTCTTTCTCTAACTCTGTTTTTCTCTCTGTTTATGCTTGTGTCAGAGTATTTTACCAAACAACTTTTCCATTCATTCTTCCTTACTTCTTACAAACCATTGCACTTAGTCTTTATACTAGACTTTTACTCACTATAATCATGTTTCCTTGTTCACTTACACCTTATCCATACCTCTAGTCTCTAGACCACATCAACTTATTAGTCTTATGATATATCTCAGTATAGAAAAGGATACCAAAGATCTTTATTTGTTTATAAACTCTCCTGGTGGATGGGTAATATCTGGAATGGCTATTTATGATACTATGCAATTTGTGCGACCCGATGTACAGACAATATGCATGGGATTGGCCGTTTCAATAGCATCCTTTATCCTAGTCGGAAGAGAAATTACCTAACGTATAGCATTCTCTCATGCTTGGCGCCAATGAGTTTTTTTATGGGTTTTTAGTGATTTAAACCCTAAACTATTTTTAGTTCGGAAAAAAAACCCTCAACTAAAATTTTATATTTTTAAACCCTCAACTAAGATTCCGTTAATGTATTAACCCCTCCGTTAACAGTTCCGTCTAGAGTAGATGGAAAACGTTAACTTGAAACTAACGTTTCATTAAAAACAAAAAAATGACATGTAGTTGTCCAAAAAACAAGATTTTTACCTAAAACAACATGCAGTTGTAAAACGTTTGATAATGTAAAAAGAGAGTTCACCGTTGTTTGAACCCGGGTCCTTCGAATTCAAAGTCAAGTCATTTGCCGCTAGGAAAAACTGAGAATCATTGTTAACTTTCACATCTTTATTTATTTATTGCTTCTTGGTTCATTTGATTTCAAATCACGAAGACAAAGACAGTCACTTCTTATCTTCAAATCAACTGATTGTGAAGAGAAATCAATCTTAACCAAAGCTATAAGACCGGTTCAATAATCACCGGCTCCTCCTCCAACAACACCTCAGATCCAAAGAGCTACTCAGATCTAGAGCAAGGTAACCAGATCGTGGAGCCTGCAGAACTGTCTGCAAAGTGATCCACCGTCCGACGTCTCGCTTATACGCGCTCAAGGTAATCAAGGTTATGTGCGGTAATCAAATCGTCGAAGGGAAGTGAGCGTACGATTTTATAGAATCAAATAGACCAAGAAGGATTAAACAAGAAAGGATGTTAACTATTAACAATGATTCTTAAGTAGTCCAAGCGGTGAATGATGATATGTGAAAGGAAGGGAACCGGGTTAAGGTACATTTGAGCTCGTTTTTATTTTTAAACGATGTCGTTTACAACTACATGTTGTTTTGGATAAAAATCGTTTTGATTTTGAGTAACTACATGTTGTTTTGGATAAAAATCATTTTGATTTTGAGTAACTACATGTCTTTTTTCTTTTAATTGAAACTCAGCGTTTCAAGTTAACGTTTTCCATCTATTATAGACGGAACTGTTAACAGAGGGATTAATACACTAACGGAATATTAGTTGAGGGTTTAAAAATAGAAAATTTTAGTTGAGGGTTTTTCTTCCAAACTAAAAATAGTTTGGGGTTTAAATCACTAAAAACCCTTTTTTTATTTTAAAAAAAAATACTATGCCTTCGCCCTCGGAAATATGAATTAGTTAAGTAATAATAGCATGGCACTTCGAATTCGATATGAAATTTTTTAACAACTCCTTTCCAACTCTCTTATCAACTCACTAATCATATTTGAACTTAGTTAACTTACTAACCAACTAACTATTAACTTGACTACTTACTTTAACTACTAGTTACATAACCAACTTCCTTCTTGACCTTGATCTTTGACTTCTCTTCTTCTTTGCTTCATCCATAATGCTTGATTATTTCCAGCTTCTTCTTGCTTGTTGTTCTTCTTCTTCTCACTGTCTTTCACTATTTCATTTGACACTAATCATTACTAAGGATGTGGCCCTAAATTTTTCTAAATAAATGGTGGCCTAAAGCTTAAGCTTCACGAGCTTTATAGAAGGGACGGCCCTGAATTTTCTTCTACTGCATCCGCTACACGAATCTACTTCCACCATTTAGAAAAAAACGTGAAATCTGTAAACTACAATTGAGCTAAAAAAGTATAAGAATGGTTTAATCTTATATTCATCTTGTGAAACTGTACATCTGTATATATAATGGAGAGACAGAGTATTCTAGAGAGAAGCATTAACACGAGCTTCCATATTTACAAGATATGCATATATTCGAGTAATGAAGATTATATTGTGTCCCTAAAACTCTCCCTCAAGATGGAGGAGTTGTTGCCACGCCAATCTTGTTTCTCAGTTTTTTGGATCTCTATCGAAGCAATGGTTTCGTTAACGCGTCTGCAAGTTGATCTCTGGTGTTGATGTGAGCTACTTGGAGCATGCCATTTTGTATTTGTACTCAGATGAAGTGGTAGTCGAGAGCTACATACTTCATACGTGAGTGAAAAACAGGGTTTGCACAGAGGAATATTGCTCCAAGATTATCACAATAAATTATCGGTGGTGTAGGTAACTGAAGGCCTAGCTCGGTGAGGAGATTACAAATCCAACAAACCTCAACAGATGTTAAAGTAGCCACGAGAGACCAAAGTAATAAACTGTTTCTTTGTTTATTAAAACTTTCTTTTCTTCCTTACATTAGATCTTCTTTCATTAGATCTATATATATAGATAATAGAAAACCCTTAACTTATCCTATTACACTTTATATTAGGATTCTTATCTTTATCCTAATACCCTTAGATTTAGGAACCTTTATCTTTATCCTAAATCTAATAACTTATTCGACAAGTAATTGAAGCTTATCTAACATTCTCCCTTCTAAGCTTCAAGTCACTCTTGAATGTATCTTGAACTCCTATCTTCTTCTTCATGTCGTTGAATTTAATTTTCGCCAAAGCCTTTGTTAAGATATCTGCACATTGATCTTCTCCTCGAACAAACTCCACTTCGATTTGTTCTCTTTCAATGCACTCTCGGATGAAATGAAACCTTTTTTGAATATGCTTACTTCGTCGGTGAAAAACTGGATTCTTGGCAAGTGATATGGCTGACTTGTTGTCTACATAAATCGTTGTTCTTCCATGTTCTTTCCCTGTAACTTCACTGTGTAGATCTTGTAACCAGATGGCTTGTTTCGCAGCCTCCGTAGCTGCCATGTACTCAGCCTCGCAGGATGATAAGGCCACGGTTTGCTGCTTTTGAGAACACCATGATATAGGCGTGTCTCCAAAGAAGAAAATGTGTCCTGTAGTACTTTTCCCATCGTCTGGGTCCGTATTGTGACTACTGTCACTGAAACCAACCAGCTTTTGCGTTCCACCTTTCTTGAATATCAAGCCATTGCCAAGAGTTCCTTTTAGATACCTTAAAACTTGCTTTAAGGCATTTTCGTGTGACTCCTTTGGAGATTGCATGTATCTGCTTAGGATTCCTACGGAGAAGGCGAGATCAGGTCTTGTATGCATTAGGTACCTGAGACACCCTATTCTCCTTCGGTACACGGTTGCGTCTACTTCAGTTTCATCTTCAGACTTTGACAGTGTTAGTCCAAACTCCATGGGCGTTTGAGTTGAGTTACAGTCGTCCATTCCTGCTTCCTTTAGAATTCGACTTGCATATGCTTCTTGCGTAATCTCTATCCCTTTAGAACTCTGTTTTACTTCAATGCCCAGATAGTAGGTTAGCTTCCCTAGATCAGACATATCAAACTTCTCGGACATCCCCTTCTTGAACTCTGTAATAATTTTTTGTGAGTTCCCTGTTATAAACAGGTCATCGACATAGATGGCTACGACAAGTAGCGTGCCTTCTTCCTCCTTTCTATAGACTGAACTTTCTTTTGAACACTTCGTAAACCTCATGTCGACCAGAATTTTATTGAGTTTTGTGTTCCATGCCCTCGGAGCCTGTTTTAATCCATACAAAGCTTTAGAAAGTTTGAAAACTTTATACTCTTCTCCCTTCTTTTCAAACCCTTCAGGTTGCGACACATACACATCTTCTGTTAATTCACCGTGTAGAAATGCGGTTTTGACGTCGAGATGGTGTATCTCCCAACCATTCGTCGCGGCCATTCCGATTAAGAGTCTTATAGTTTCCAGCCGGGCAACTGGTGCAAAAACTTCGTCGTAATCGACTCCATGTTCTTGTACATAACCCTTTGCGACCAACCGTGCTTTGAACTTGTTGATTGATCCGTCTGCGTTTCTTTTCAATTTGAATACCCACTTGAGACCTATTATCTTTACTCCGGCTGGCTTGTCAACTAAGTCCCAAGTTTTGTTTCTATTGATTGAGTCAATCTCATCTTTGCAGGCGTTTGTCCATTGAACATGATCTTTCGCTTCTTGATAGTTCAATGGTTCGTTGTCAAGTGAGAGAAGGAGCATCTCACATTCTAAATCTGCTAGAAGAATATAATCATCGAGATGTCTAGGGCGACTTACTTGCCTAGTCGATCTTCTAGCTTGTTCTGGTTCGTTTTGATTAGTACTTGACTCGCTGTCACGTGCGTCGGGAACTTGTGTATATGGCTCTGTTTCTTCGGCCATCTCTTCTTCTTGTTGCGTACTGGTCAAGTATGGTCCGTGTCCGTTGTCAATAAAACTTCCCCACGTCATTTTGAACATTCCTGCCTCATTTGTTTCCTCTGTTTCTTCTCCCTTCCAATTCCAGCATTCTCTTTCATTAAAAATAACATCGCAGCTTACGATGATTTTCCTTGAGGATGGGTTGTAAAGCCTATATGCCTTCGTTCCTGGTTCTATCCCGAGATGTACCAGCTTTATTGATCGATCATCAAGTTTCTTTAGATGACCAGAGTCTATTTTAGCATAAGCAATACAGCCGAAAACCTTGAGGTGAGATATGTTCGGTTTCTTATTCCTTAGACCCTCATAAGGCGTCTGGTTCTTTAGTGCCCTTGTTGGAACACGATTAATAAGGTACGTTGCATGTCGTACTGCTTCGCCCCACATATAATTTGGAACTTTCATTGCCTTGAGGATGCTTCTCGTCATCTCCATTAACGTACGGTTTCTTCGTTCTACCACGCCATTTTGTTGTGGAGTATAAGGAGCCGTTAAATGCCGTTTAATTCCTTTTTCATTGCAGTAGACTTGAAAATCTTTGGACGTAAACTCCCCACCTCTATCCGTTCTGAGAGTTACAATCTCCTCTTTGATGTCTTTTTCTACTAGTGCTTTGAAAGTTTTAAATCTTTCAAAAGCCTCACTTTTTTCTTTTAATAGTATGGTCCACATGTATCTTGTATAATCGTCAATGATGACAAAAATATACCTATTTTGTGATGGTGTCGCCGGCGTGATTGGTCCACAGAGATCTGCGTGAATCAACTCTAATGCTCGAGATGCTCTTTAGTTTGTTGCTTTAGGAAAACTATGCCGTGTTTGTTTTCCGACCAAACATGAATCACACATCTGTTTTTCGCCTTCTATTCTTGGTAGTCCTAAAACCATGTCACTTGATGACATCGTTTTCATGGTTCTAAAGCTTATGTGCCCAAGTCGTGCGTGCCACTTCCATTGTTCTTCATCAAGCTTTGAAAGTAGACATGCAGGTTTGCCTATCTTTAGACTGATTTTGTATAGTCGATTTGCAGCTCTTGTTACTTTCATAAGCAGTCTTCCATTAGAGTCTTGTAAGGTTAAGTAATCATCCTTCATTCTTACCTCACAGCCCTGTTCCGTAGCTTGTCCAAGACTTAATATATTGCTTTTTAGCTCTGGTATGAAGTAAATGTCAGTGAGAAGCTTTTGCTCTCCTGTTTTTGCTTCAAATAGAATTGATCCTTTTCCATTAATATCTACACAAGAACCATCACCAAACTTGACTTTTCCTTTTACCATCTCATTTAGCTCGGAGAAGTATGACTTTTCACCAGTCATATGGTTGCTTGCGCCATTATCGAGATACCAAAGACCTTCTTCTTTCTTGCTTGCTTCGTACGTTTTTGGTAAAACCTTTTCTTCGTTTAAGAAAATAACTTCATGCATATATAGACCACCATCAGCAACTTCCGTCTCTGTTTTGTTTATCTCTTGATTGTCATGTTGTTTGTCGGGACAAACAGAAGCAAAGTGACCCTTTTTGTGACAGTTAAAGCACTCTATTTGAGAGTAATCTCTTTTCTCTTTACTTTTTTCTTGCGAATTGTGTCTTCCTCGTCCTCTACCTCTGTTATATCCTCGACCACGTCCTCGTTCGCGATTCCATCCTCTTCCTCTTCCTCTGTTATTTCCATACGAAGTCTCAGAGTTCGAGAGAAGAAGATTTCCATGTTGTTCGTGTGTTCCTTCATCTTTTATACGTTCTTCATAGGCTTTTAGTCTCCCCACAATATCTTCATACTTTGTTGTATTGAGATCCAACAATTGTTCCAGTGAAGCCGCTATGTGGATAAACTTATGTCGAGGTAGGCTATTAAGTAGCTTTTTTACAAGCTTAGGTTCCTCGATACTTTTGCCTAACGCGGTTGCTTGAGATGCAAGTTCCGATACCTTACCAGAGAAGAAATCAATTGAATCTGAGTCATTCATTCTTAGACGATCAAATTCATTCATTAAAGTCTGGAGACGAGCTTCTCTCACACGCTCTGCCCCAAGATTCCTTGATTTTATAGCCTCCCATATATCCTTAGGAGTGCCTTGTTCACCGACCTGCATCAACAAATTTTCGGGGATTGATTGAAATAGCAGTGCAGTTGCTATATCATTCTTGTCTTCTTCATTAGTTCCCGGTTCTACTGCTTCCCATACTTTATGTACTCGGAGGAGTACCTTCATTCGCATCACCCACACCGTGTAGTTAGTCGGACTCAGCATAGGACAAACGACTGCACTAGGTACAGCTTCCTTTATTTTCACCAATGCTTTTGAATCACCCATCGAGATATCTTAGCTATTACAAATTCTGGAACCTGGTTAAGCTCTGATACCAAATAAAGTAGCCACGAGAGACCAAAGTAATAAACTGTTTCTTTGTTTATTAAAACTTTCTTTTCTTCCTTACATTAGATCTTCTTTCATTAGATCTATATATATAGATAATAGAAAACCCTTAACTTATCCTATTACACTTTATATTAGGATTCTTATCTTTATCCTAATACCCTTAGATTTAGGAACCTTTATCTTTATCCTAAATCTAATAACTTATTCGACAAGTAATTGAAGCTTATCCAACAGATGTGTCAGCAACCGTTCTGTACTCATCTTCTTTCAAAGATCTTGCAACACCATGTTGTTTCCTTTATGACTATGATACATGATTCTTACCAAGGTAGATAAAATTAGTGCTTGTGGAGACATAATCATGGGAGTCACCCGCCCAATCAGCATCTGAAAAGGCATGGATAGTGAGACTGTTGTTGGAGTGGAGGAAGATACCGTGAGTTGTAGTTCCAGCAAGGTACCGGAGAATACGTTTGGCTGCTTCCCATTGAGAGTCAGTCAAGTGTGCATAAATTGCGATAACCGGTTGACCGCAAATGCAATATCTGGTCTGGTGAAGAGCAAGTATTGCAGGCTTCCAACGAGACGCCAATATTCAGTTGGGTTGGAGATCGGTTGACCGGTAGTGAGAGTGAGTTTTGGAGAAGTCGCCATTGGAGTCGTTACCAGTTTTGCACATGACATGTTGTAACAGTGAAGAAGATCGTTGATGTTTCCTTTGCGAGAGGTGAAGACCCTTGTGTGTGCGCTGAGCTTCTATACCAAGGAAATAATTTAGATCCTTTGAGTCTTCAACGGAAAATCGGACAACAAGTTAATGAAGAACCTTGGTGATGGCACTTTTGCTATTTCCAATTATGAGAACATCGTCGACATACATGAGAAGATATATGTAGTCTTGGCCATGTCGAAGAACAAACATAAATGTGTCGACTAGGGAGTTCTTGAACCTGTGAGTGAGCAGAAAAGTTTTGAGTTCTAAGTACCATGCTCTTGGAGCTTGTTTGAGGTCGTAGATAGCTTTGTGTAACCGACATACATGATATGGTTTGTCTTTGTCAACAAATCCCAGTGGTTGTTCCATGTAGACTTCGTCCTCCAATGTCCCTTGTAATCGTCCTCCAATGTCCCTTGTAAGAAAACATTGTTAACATCCAGTTGTTGTATTGGCCATCCTCGAGAGACTGCAATGTCTAGAATCAGGTGTATAGTTGTTGTTCTGATTACTGGATTGAATGTGGAAGTGTAGTCTCTACCAAACTGCTGGGTGTAGCCTTTTGCAACAAGACGTGACTTACACCTGCCAAGCGACATTCTGATGAGGGTTTCTCGGAACCAGCTCTAGTGTTTGGTTTTTGGCAACAAACATCAAGTTCATGAGACATTGATTGACGCCATCGTTCATCCTGCAACGCCTGGTTCACGGTTCTGGGGTCAGAGGGTATGGGTTCTAAGGTAACAGTAACGGTAAGTTTGTTTTTGGGTTTGGAGATATTGTTTTCCCTCCATGAAATTAGAGTTTGAAACCTATATATGTTGTGAAAGGATACTTTATTCATATCATAAGGATGTGTTTATATAGGAATATACAAGCATAAGTAAAATGGAAAAGATACGTAAGTATAAACCGCCTAGGTTAAGTGGGCCGGCGATGGGTAAACCATGAACCTCCATGGGCCGTCCGCGGTACATAAGATAAGTGGGCTTGGTTATGAGTGATCCACATAGTGATTTCATAACACTCCCCCTTGGATGCCATAACCATAACGGGCTTGTACCATGCTTAATGTTGCCTCATTAAAACCTCTCCATGGAAAACCAAAACCCAGTGGGAAAAATGAAAACCACGAACAGGAAAAAGAGTACAACACATGGACTCCCCCTGATTTGGACATCATAGAAGGTCTTTGAGCCGTCGCATGCCAATCTGCTGCGTGAGCTTCCTCAAGGTCGATGTAGGCAGTGACTTGGTGAAAAGATCTGCTGAGTTGTCGCTTGAACGAACTTGGACCACTTTTGCTTCTCCAGTCTTCTGTAACTCGTGTGTGAAGAAGAACTTGGGCAAGATGTGCTTGGTCCAATCTCCCTTGATGTAACCTTCTTTGAGTTGGGCGATGCAGGCTGCATTGTCTTCGTACAGGACGGTTGCCGGGTCAGGACCGTCGGATAGACCACTGTCTACTCGGATATGGTTGGTCATCGACCTCAACCAGACTAACTCTCGACTCGCCTCATGTATTGCTAAGATCTCTGAATGGTTTGATGAGGTTGCAGCAATGGTCTGCTTCATAGAACGCCAAGAAATGGTTGTACCTCCATATGTAAAGACATAACCTGTTTGGGATCTAGCACAATATGGGTCGGACATATAACCTGCATCAGCAAAACCAACTAAACAATCTTTGTTCTGGTTAGTATAAAACAAACCAAGGTCTTTTGTTCCTTGCAAATATCGCAGGACATGTTTTACACCATTCCAATGCCTCTGGGTCGGACAAGAACTGAACCTAGATAATAAGTTCACAGCAAAACAAATGTCCGGTCTAGTGTGGCTAGACAAATACATTAATGCCCCAATGGCACTTAGGTAAGGCACTTCCGGACCGAGGACTTCTTCATCGTCCATCTTAGGTCGGAATGGATCGGTTCCAGGACTAAGGGATCAACAACCATAGGACTGGTCAATGGGTGCGATCCGTCCATGTTGAACCTCTTGAGCACTTTTTCTGGATATGTCTCTTGGTGCACAAGGATTCCATCTTTTATGTACTCAAGTTGTAATCCCAAACAGAACTTAGTCTTTCCTAAGTCTTTCATCTCAAATTCTCTTTTGAGGTACTCAACTGTTTGGGCAATCTCCCCAGAGGTTCCAATAATATTCAGGTCGTCCACATAGACTGCTATTATCACGCAGCTATGGTTATCGAATTTCTTTATGAAGATACAAGGGCTGATCGGATCGTTCTTATAGCCTTCCTTTTCTAAGTATTCACTTAGTCTCTTGTACCACATTCGACCTGATTGCTTTAATCCATACAAGGATTTATTCAGCTTAATGCAATGCTGATCTCGAGATCCTTTCTTGTCGTTGAGCTCAATGCCCTCTGGGACTTTCATATAGATTTCATTATCCAGTGGTCCATAAAGGTATGTAGTCACTACATCCATCAGACGCAGATCCAAGTTTTCTTTTATAGCCAGACTGATCAAGAATCTGAATGTAGTTGCATCCACCACAGGGGAATAAGTTTCCTCATAGTCTATTCCGGGTCTTTGCGAGAATCCTTGTGCTACAAGCCTCGCTTTGTATCTCACAACTTCTCCTTTTTCATTTCTCTTTCTTACAAAGACCCATTTGTACCCCACTGGTTTAACATCATAGGGCGTGACCACTATTGGTCCGAATACATTTCTCTTCTTTAGAGAGTTTAACTCCACATTAATAGCGTCTTTCCATTTGATCCAATCAGATCGTTGAGTGCACTCTAAGATTGATGTGGGTTCATGATCCTCGTCCATTAACTCAAGTGCTACTTTGTATGCAAATATATCATCGACGTCAATGTTCTTTTGGTTCCATTGTGTTCTAGACAATATGTAGTTTATTGAGATCTCATGATTATTCGGATCATCAGTACCCTTAGAATTGGCATCCCAATCATTTTCTGGTACGGACGGATCGACCGCGGTACGCTGGTCGAGCATGGTCGGATCGGGTTGGTACGAGGTTCAGTCAGGTATGACCGTAGTACGACCTGGTACGTCCTGGTACATCATCGGTACGTGTATGATCAGGTACACCCGCGGTACAGTTTGGTACACACGCGGTATGTCCTGGTATGACCGTTTCTCGGCCTGGTACGTCCGTTGATACGTCCTAGATTCGGAAAGGATCACTCAAACGGTTCAAAGGATATGAACTCGCAAAGAAGGGAGAACTGATGGGTTGAATGGTGACACAAAGGGTTGCAGATGGCCCGATGATACTACCAGAGATTTGTCATTGCTTGATGTGACGCACAAGTCCAACGAACGAAGGTTTGTTTACTCGGAGATAACCTCACCAAGAAACAGAAATGTTCTAAACAAAGAACAAAGAGAATAAACTCAAAATAAGAAGAAAATTGATTTTTTATTTCTGTAGAAAGATTACATATTTATAGTAGTAAAGGCATATGAAAGGACTTAGAATTTTGTGGAGAAACATACATAGAAAAATGCAAACAAAGACTTGACTAAATTATTGTTTTGACTGAAACTTGGACTACCTCTTCATATAGCCACGACCAGGACTTTGAAAAGTGAATAATATGCTCCTGATATGGGCCAAGACATGTCCCTTTGAGGCCTGGTCGAAATCCATCTTTTCCCTTAGCCAATATTTTATCGGTTTCTCCATTTGGCCCAAACAAGTCTGTTTTTGAATATTTTCGAAAACCATCAAGCCGAATGCTTTCTTGGAAATTTGAATCATGAATAATATCCTTTGGCTTGATTGAATTGGTCGTTGGTCCATCAAAAATAAGGTTAGGCATTTTCAGTTTCTCGGGTGGTCGTACTAGCTCGGAAGATCGAACTAGCTCGCTCAGCTCGTCCAAATGAGTGTCAATCCAGCTAAGCCCGTCTAGGATAGTGTAAGTCCAGCTCACTTTAGTATTCAGCTCATCTAAGATAGTGTCAATTAGCTCATCCAGCTCCAAGGCAGTGTCGGTCCAGCTCACCTGAATGCACACATGTCTGAATTCGCCAGAACTAAAGATCACCTGGTTTGTAAATGGCATAACTCCCACATATGAACTCTGTTTGATCTGATTATTCTTCAAGGAGCTCCATAATTTAGTTGAGAACATTCTCCAAGTAATTTCATGTGTAGAAGCCTCGTGGTTTGGAAGATATGAGTCAAACAATGAACATATATCTTTACTGCTTCCCATGATAATGCCATGCCTGTCTGTTTTGCCCGGTGTTCTATCCAAGGGCACATCATTCCCTCCCTCTTGAAAAGGATTTGACCTCAAATCCATTTTACCTGAGTCAAAAGAAAATGACTCTGACAAAACAAATTTTAAAATCATGTAAAATTCAATGAAGGAAAATTTTGGACAAAAACTTCCTTGGAGTTTTGAACTTGTTTTCCTCAAGTACTTCCAGTTCCAAGTTCCTAAGACATAAGACCTTTTTCGATCTCTTGTGATTGCTCCTCTTGGGATTTGACCATGCTTATCATGTACTTTCAAAACAAAGTGCTTTCGGCTTCCACAAAGAATTGGCTGAGAAAACGCCCTAGGTTCAAGTCTTGCCACCGACTCCAATAGCTTCTTTGGTGGTGAACTCTTTGGTGCCTCTTTTGTTGGGTTTTCTTTCAATCCCTGTGAGAAAGAAACAAGACTACTCGGCTCTACCGGTTCAAGATGGTTAAATACATCACAAGTCTGTTTATTTTCAAGCACAACATTAGTATGAGAAGAAAGAAGAGAACACTTAGCTATCAAGGCAATTCTAAGAAAGGTTTGTTGCTCCACAGTTTGGATATCAGTTGGATCTTTCTTCTTGCTCAAGTATTTCTCATCTTGTAGTGCTTCCAATGGAGGCAAGGGAGCTAGAATGACGTTCTTAAGCTCCATGGGCACGTCCTTGGTGATTTGATCCCTGCCATGACACTTAACAGATTCATCAGCAAAAATAAAACTAAAAGTTTTAGAATTACCTTTGGTTTCTTGGCTAAGTGATGAAAGTTGTTCTGTCTTTGGTCTAGCCGGTTTCTCCTTCGATAGACAAAGGTACCATAGGGGCATGTGAAAGTTGTCTTCTCTTGATCATTGGGATGTATTGGGATTTGGAAGAACCCTGAATACCCATCAAGAAAGCAATAATATGGATGGTTTGCAAGCCTCTCAAGCATTTGATCAATGAATGGCAATGGAAAGTGATCCTTCCGAGAGGCTGAGTTAAGTTTTCTATAATCAATACACATCCTATGCCTTGTTACAGTTCTAGTGGGTATTAATTCATCATTTTCATTTCTAACCACAATAATACCACATTTCTTTGGGACTACATGCACAGGGGATACCCAATTACTGTCTGAGATAGGATATATAACATCAGGGTCCAAAAGTTTGATAATCTCTTTCTTAACAACTTCCTTCAGGTTTGGGTTCAATCTTCTTTGATGCTCTATAGAACTCATTGATTCATTTTCAAGATGTATCCTATGTGTGCACAATGAGGGTGATATCCCTTTAATATCATCTAGTGAATACCCTATTGCCTTTCTATATTTTCGAAGTTCTTTCAAGAGTGCAAGCAATTCAATTTCATTGAGTTCACTACTCACTATGACAGGATATGTGTTGTTGGGTCCAAGAAAGGCATACCTGAGCCCCTTGGAGAGTGGCTTAAGGTCGACTTTGGGAGCCTTGAGTTCACTCCAATCATCCTCTTGGACAGCGACCGAGGTGACATGTTGATCAGTTTGTGGCAGTTCCAGGAACCTGCCTTCATCGACTAGCTCTTCATGGGAATTGAGAAGCTTCTGATACTCCAAGATCACTCCATCTTCAATGAGCTGAGCCTCTTTGTTTATGGTGAGAGCATGCTGTAGGGAGTCTTCCAATGCTAACTCTTCTAGGTACACATCAGCAAGGGCTTCCATCTCATCAATGTAGAACATCTGCCTTTCAATGGTGGGTTTCTTCATCACCTCCTTGATGTCTAAGTGAAGAGTGTTTCCCTCCCCCAAGTGAAGAGCTATCTTGCCATCTTTCACATTCACAATGGCCCCAGCAGTAGCTAAGAATGGTCTTCCAAAAATTAGGGGATCTTTAGGCTCTTCATCCATCTCCAAGACCACAAAATCGGTAGGAACCTCATAGTCCCCAATCATGACTGGAAGATCTTCCAAGATTCCTATGGGGAGCTTCACAGAGCGATCAGCCAACACCAATGATATCCTACACTTCTTGTATTGTGTAAAACCTAGCTTCTTTGCAACAGAAAGAGGCATAAGGCTTACACTTGCTCCCAAGTCACACAAATATTTCTCAAAGGTCAATGGACCTATGGCACATGGCAAAGTGAAGCTGCCTGGATCTTTTAGCTTCCTTGGTATGGATAATCTCTTGATGATGGCACTGCACTCGTGAGTAAGGACCGTCATGCCCTCCATTTCTTTTTTCTTCTCAGCTACAACATCTTTCAAGAATGTGCTATATTGAGGAACAAGCATAAATGCATCAATGATTGGCATTGTGATCTGCACTTCACTCATCTGTTTCTCAAAGAGTGCCTTGTACTTCTCTAGCAGCTGCTTCTTGAATCGTCCCGGAAAGGGTAACTTTGGCTCATAAGGAGGTGGAATGAATGGAGTTGGTTTGGTGGTGGTGGTAGCATCATTCTTGTTCTCAACTAGTTTCTCTTCTCCCACCTTTCTTTTTCCTTTGGCTTCCACTATTTTCTCCATTATCTCCTCATCTGTCTTCTCATCTACAATGACCACTTCATCATCAACATTAATGGCGACCTCCCCACCTTGATTCTCATCATCCTTGAGGAGAACTCTCCTTGGTAGTTGCCTTCCACTTCGAAGTGTGATGGAGTGCATTTTCTCCTTTGGGTTTTGCTCTGATTTTTCAGGGAGTGATCCCATAGGACGTTGTGAGGTGGGGGCTAAGGAAGCAAACTGATTCTCCAAGTTCTTGATTTTGGTGTTGAGCTCGCTGTAAGTCCCTTCAATTCGTGAATTCATTTTCTTCAGTTCATCTTTGATCTCCATCTTAGTTGAAGTGGTAGATTCAAGTATTTGCTTGAGCATTGTCTCCATACTTGTGTTTTGTTGTGGTGGTTGTGATGAGCTGGCTTGTCCTTGAGTATATTGGTTGCTTTTGTTGTTGAAGTCGGGTGGGTATGTTTGCTTTTGTTGATATCCTCCTTGTTGATTGTTGTATGCTGGTTTTTGCTGGTAGTTGTTTTGGTAGTGCTGGTTGTTGTTGTAGTTTCCTTGGTCTCTTGGTTGGTAAGGAAAGTTTGTATCTTTCTTGTACCATGCACCATTGGCATTGATGTAGCACACCTCTTCTTCATTCAACATTTGAGTTGGGGGGTGGCCTTGGTTTCCCACATAGTTGACTTGTGCATGAGTGTTTCTCTCCTTGAGCAGCATGTCAATCTTCCCTTGTAGGGCCTTTAGTTCCTTCTTGGTGGAAGCATCTTCACTTGCTCCCCCTTTGTTGTTCCTATCATACTCATCATTGTATATTGAGTCACTGTGAGCCATGTTCTCGACCAGCTCCCAAGCATCTTCTTCAGTTCTTCCCAAGTAGTGACCATTGCTGGCAGTATCTAGGCGGCTTCTATGAGTAGGTAAGATTCCTCTATAGAATATGTTGAGTAGGTTAGTCTTGTTGAAGCCGTGGTGCGGGCATTGTGCTTGATACCCTCTAAATCTGTCCCATGCTTCACCAAAGCTTTGTAGATGCATCTGCTTGAATCCTGTGATGTCACTCCGTAACTTAGCAGTCCTTGCATTTGAGAAAAATTTGTTGAGGAAAGCTTCCGTGCATTCGGCCCAAGTGTTAATGGAGTCACTTGGGAGGTTCTTCTCCCATATGTGTGCCTTTTCTCTAAGTGAGAATGGAAACAATCTCAGCTTCAATGCATCTTCTGAAATTCCATTGGTCTTTGTGGTGTCACAATATTTGTTGAAGTGTTGTTGAAGTGATGTAAGTGATCTATTGGATCCTCCAAGGGCAGACCATTGTACTTGTTTCCTTCTATCATGTTGATTAAGCTCGCCTTGATTTCGAATTTGTTGTTTCCCACAGCTGGTGCACGAATTTCCAAGCTACTCCCATGGATATGTGGCTTATCAAAGGTGCCAATGTCTCGTGGTTGGCGGATTTGATGTTGTGGCCTAAGATGTGCAGCTCCTTGACCAGGTCCTCCTTGATCAGCTCCAAGAGGGACTCCTTGGTTATGTTGTCTATGATCATCAACTCCATAGAAACCTTCAGGTTAGTTTTGGTTCCTCTCCATCTCCAGCCCCAATCTATGCAAGTGGGCTTGCTTTTCTCTTTCTCTTCTCTGTCTTCCCAACTATCTTTCTAAGGCTTTGATGTTGTCTACTCTTGGTGTAAGATTCGTTGATCCTTTGCTTCTTAAGTTCATGCACCTGTCATCCAAAGAGAGATGAAGATAGAGAATTAGTAACTTAAAAATGAAAAATAAGACTTAGTCTCAAGTAATGACCAAATCCTAATGTCAAAATCAAAACTAGAGAATGGCAACGGCGCCAAAACTTGATGTTGGATAAGTTTAATCCTTAAGATGTTGTAGTACTTAAGGTGTCAATCCAAACTCTAGTGATTCTAAGCACTAAGAATACAGATCATTTGGCTTAATCTAAGTGCAATCCAATGAGGTTTGTTGTAGCAAGAAACAATGTGAAATAATCTTAAGTTTTAGTACAAATATAACAAAGAAGAACCAATGGGTATTTAGGCAATTGATTTCAGGGTGGTAGTTCTAAATCAAGGTGTCTAACTTCAAATAAACATAATTTTCTATAGGCCTAGATCTCATTCAATATAGGTTAATCCACTTTCGATGATAGAAACCCTTATGCAATTATGAACTAAACATCAATTTCCGTTCGTTTTGTTCACTCAAACATACATTAAGCTTTAGTCAACTAGCCATCTAGCAATCTAAACATCAACTTCCGTTCGTTTTGTTCACTAGAGCACTACTAAGTTATTTCAAGCATTATGCAAACACTTTCGATGTCCTACAAACACTTAGAATCTAGATTAAATGGCCAAAATCAATCTACCATTAAGAACACTTAGTAAGCATAGAAATTTAAGCATTTTACCATTAGAACATCTTAACTCTTTTCTAACCACTCATTAATCTACCTAACCCATTGATCCTAAGGATGACTACTCACTAATCATCTTGTTTACACTTAATCCCATGATGGATAGAAGCATAATCAAGATGATATAATATATGAAAACAAGAAACAGAATGTAGATGAAGAGAATAGCTAAAGAAAACAAGACTTTATAACATAAACTTCAAGAACACTTAAGAATACTAAGAACAATTGTAAGAACTCAAAAATATAATACAAAGAAGAATGCAAACTAAGGTGTCTCTTTGTGAGACTGCTCTCATCATTCTTTTATAGGAGAAAATACAATTATTCTCCTCATGTTACAAGATTCAGATCTAGATCTAGAATAAAACACATTCATGAAAGTTATATCCACTTTCTCCATGTTCTCTACTTTTCTCCATGTTGCACACATATTTCTCCATGTTCTCTATACCTTTTGGCTCTTCACACAGCTTGGGTACACATGCCTCTTCAGAAAGGGCAAGGAAAGTTAGGCCAAAAATAATCACAAAAGTTGTCCAGCACTTGAAAGGAGGCAAAGTGCTTTTTGGCCGCGAGGCGTGCATCGATCGATGCAGTTTTGCTCAAAAACGCATCGATCGATGCGTTTTTATACAAGTTTTGGAGTTTTGGTTCAATCGATCGATTGTATTTCTTAATCGATCGATTACTTTAGCACGGCTTCTTCCGCATGTTATGCATCGATCGATGGGTTTTTGCTCATAATCCCATCGATCGATTGCTCTTTGTACTTCGTGTTTCGGCTTGATCCGTTGTCCGTTCCTTGCTCTAACTCCTTTAGATTGGTACGGAATTCTTCGGGATTCCAGTATGTACTTGCCAATGGTTCCTAACGCGCTCAATCCCCTATAAACATGCTCGTCTTTCACACGTTCGGTTCAAGACTACTTGAATGCTCCTTTTTGCTATAATCACCTCCAAAACTCAAAACAACTCATCCAACACCTACAAGATGCAAATGTACATGCAATAGACTCTAAATGCACCTAAATGTAAGATTAATGCATGAATATATATGAAATAACAAAGCTAAAACTATGAAAAATCACAACACATCAGTTCGACATCTGAAAATCATATGTGACTCATCTTAGGATTCACGCAAGCAAATAATATGAACAATCAAGCAATACAATTATTCATATGCGGTTAATGATAATGATCAACTATACATTTGGGGTTAAGGTTTTCAAGGCCTTAAAATCGGTTTGTGGTCGATATGGAACAGACGGGTCGACCAGATCGACCAGGTCGGGGTCGGGTGGGACGGTTCGACCAAACGATGCATATGAATCAAAAATGGAAATGTTGCCTAATGATCAAAAATGGAAACTTTCCTAAAAATTAAAAAATGGAAATTTTCCTGAACTCAAACAATCAAAATTTTTAGGTCTGAGAATATTAAGTTTCCAAATTCATGTGAGTGCAATCTCAAACAATCTAACATCTTAACTTTCATAAGATCATCAAAAATGGAAACATTTCTACAATTTCAAACAATCCATATTTTAGGGTTTAGCCTTTCTAATTTCCAATTTCAAGTTCATGGGTGTGTATACAATCAATCTATCACCCTAACGTTCATGAAAGTCAAAAATGGAAACTTTCAAAAATGGAAAATTTCAAAAATGGAAATTTTGAAAAAATGGAAATATTGAATATGGAAACTTTAGGAAATGAAAAATTTCAAAAAATGGAAACTTTCAAAAATGGAAAGTTTGAAAAATGGAAATTTTCCTAAATTCTCATATCATCCAAATTTTAAGTCTTATAACTTTAGAGAATTTCCAATTTCAAGTTCGCGAGAGTATGATTTACAATCAATCTATCAACATATTCTCAAAACAAGCAATATGGAAACAATCCAAAAAGAAAAATTTCTTAAAGTCTCTGATTTTCCAAATTTTAGGTTTTATTCCTTTAGGGGACTTTCCAATTTCGAAATTAGGTTTTCCTTTTATTTCTAGCAACCTAAAATCACAATCAAACAAAATTGGAAACATTCCAAAACACCAAACTCTCTTATGCAACAAGTAAATGGGAAAAAAGGAAAATATGTTCTAGGGTTCATGCATGATTTCGGCTAGGGTTTCCAACGAGCAATGGGGAAACAATTTTCTAGCAACCTAAACATGGTTTATGCGAATCAAGACAAGGGTTTTCAAGGCCCTTTGGTCGACAATTAGGTTTGGTATCAATGTATGAAAGAATCATCAATCATGTTAAGAACAAATCGATTTTAAACAAGTTGTAATTAGGGTTTCAAGGCCCTTAGATGATCCGGATTCAAGTATGGACTGATATCAACGAATCAAACAACATATAATCATCATAAATTGTTCTAATAAGCAACTGATTGATCAAGTTCTAGGTTTTAAACTAATATATAAACCGATTGCAAATTAGGTTAAATTTAGGGTTTATGTTCATTCAAGCAATCCGATTTATATCTTTGGAGTTTCGATTTTCTTTACCTTAGAACACCTTTGGATCTGACTGGACCACCTTAGAGAGGGATTTGGAGTTGTTCCTCACGAGCTACAAGTCGCCTAGGAACTGCTACACGCCTCACGGGTCGCCGGTTTGTCTCGGACCTTCTTAGAACCTCACGAACGGACTCCTTAGGGTTCTTCTTCTTAGAACTAGGATCTCCGGTTGGTAACTAGAGGTTTAGAGCTTTCTGTCTATGGGTTTGATATCGCCAAAGGATGAGAAAGTAGAAGGGAGGCGTCGGGAACAAGGTTTAGGGTTCTTGGTCGAAATTTTCTTTTTTAGAGAGAGACTAGGGTTTGCAAAAAGCTTAGGGTTTCTTAGAGACTACTCGTGTTGATAACGTGTTGTGAAAGGATACTTTATTCATATCATAAGGATGTGTTTATATAGGAATACACAAGCATAAGTAAAATGGAAAAGATACATAAGTATAAACCGCCTAGGTTAAGTGGGCCGGCGATGGGTAAACCATGAACCTCCATGGGCCGTCTGCGGTACATAAGATAAGTGGGCTTGGTTATGAGTGATCCACGTAGTGATTTCATAACAATATACCCATACAAATTAATTATTACGGTTTACTGTACCTATATTAAACTACTGCCTTTGTTAATCCAGCTTTAGACCAAGAGATGATACAATTAGGGTTAATGATATTGCCTTGTTGGGCAGCTTGGAATTTGGTGATGCTTGAAACCCGGTGATGGTAATGGAAACATCACGAGACCAAAATTGGGATTTTTGCTTCTTGAAGAAGAAGAACATACATGTGTATGTATATATTTAAAATATAATACAATCTAGATTCAATGATACCTAAACACCAGATTATTTTAAGTTTAACCAATTTGTTGGAGATTTCGTTGATGTGCAAACTATATTTGATATAATTGAGTTGATGATATAATAATTTCCAATAACAAACACAGTCTGTTTTGATTTTTTCTCTAGCTATGGACTTTCCAATCCCATGCGACGAGAACACTTTCTCTCTCTTTGTTTCTGACAAATTTTCAAGATATCTTGTTTTCCAAGAGTAAAACTCATTTGGATATGTAAAGATGGTTTACTTTTGGTCTGGTTTAGCTCATAAACCAAAAATTGATCACAAACCGAAGAAATTGAGATTCATGGGTAAATAAGTCACGAACTTTTGATTTAGAAATATATAGAATAACACACTAGTTTGGGAGACATTTGGTGTTATATGATAGTTATCGTAGAAAAATAGGTCCTCGATCCCATATGAGAATAACAAAAAAGACTAAACCTTTATGCCACTTCTCTCATGGTAAATTGAGATATCTAACAAATGCTAAAGAAGAAAGTAAATCAAATTATATCAAGTCAAATAAAGTAGTCTTAAGTAAAAATTACAATAAAAAGTTTTTCCTTCTTGTATAGTTAAATCAAGGAATTACATCATATCACTATAGAGCTCTTTTTTAGTTTCCTTCAAGACTCTGCATAAACTGTTTACCCACGCTGTTACAGTTACAAACTCTCCGCGGCTGAACTCTGGTGTGTATCCGGCGAAGTCTCCATATGGTTCCTCGGGAAGACACGCCTGGGGTGTTTCGACAACACACGGCCTCGATAATATTCAAAAGTGCAAAAATATTCAACAACTCCATCCTTGAAAAGAATGGAGGGAAGAATGCATCTTATTTTACACCTGGTGCAAAATGGTCTACAAAAAGAATGGAGGGAAGAATGCATCTTTTTCATTTTATCTTTTTATTCAAAGATTTTTTTTTAATAACAACACAATATATATATATATCATAATTATCTTTTTTTATTTTAAATAACTTTTAAATTTTGGATAATTCTTATTATTACTAATTTTAATTATTTATCTGATAAAAATAATTTTAATTCGTTTTATACTATATTCATTATTAATAAATAAATCTTAGAATTCACTCAGTTATATAAAATTAATAATTTTACTAGATTAATATTTAGTTATGTGTTTTCTGTTTTTTCATTTTATCGTTTTATACTATATTCATTATTCAAAGATTTTTTGGGATAACAACACAATATATATATATCAGAATTATTTTTTTATTTTAAATAAATTTTAGATTTTGGATAATTCTTATTATTAGTAATTTTAATCATTTATCTGATAATAATAATTTTAATTCATTTTTATTTTAGAATAATTTATATATTTTATTCATTAAGGGCATAAATGATATTATATATACATATATATCAGAATTATCTTTTTTTATTTTAAATAACTTTTAAATTTTGGATAATTCTTATTATTACTAATTTTAATTATTTATCTGATAAAAATAATTTTAATTCGTTTTATACTATATTCATTATTAATAAATAAATCTTAGAATTCACTCAATTATATAAAATTAATAATTTACTATATTAATATCTAGTTATGTGTTTTCTGTTTTTTCATTTTATCTTTTTATTCAAAGATTTATTTTTTGGATAGCAACACAATATATATCATAATTATCTTTTTTATTTTAAATAAATTTTAGATTTTGGATAATTCTTATTATTTCAAATTTTAATCTTTTATCTGAACATATGTGAACAAATTAATAAACTATATTTTTGTAGAATCAGATGGAGTATATATTACTAAAAGAAGTATATATGGATACAAGTCTAATGTGTTTTGTTAATACATGTGAACAATGAAAAAATTATATCTTTGTAGAATCAGATGGAGTATATATTACTAAAAAGTATATATGTATATATATAGCCATATATATCATACTCCATGGGAAGCTAAAATGCGACACACTTTGCATATTCTTAGGCACACCATACTTGAATACTTATGTCCATAGCATAACTCAAGGGGATGCTGGTGCTGCTAGTGTGCGTTGAAGTTTTCAAGAATAAGAAGTGAGAATGGTCTCCAGTGTCCACGTACATATATCTAAACCAAAAACGTAAGTAGATTGAACAGAAATCACCACCTTTAAACGGAAGTAGACGCATGCTGCAAGCAAATAACTCATCTGTGATAATCAGTTTGTGGCATATACCATGGCGATGAAATGCCTTGAACGATTTCGGAGTAAAGCTTTGCCTCCTTTGTTAAAACACGTGCTTCTCATGGTTGGCCGGTGATGGTAGGTTGGCCGGTGATGGTAGGTTGGCCGGTGATGTTGGGCAGCCACCATTTTAGACAATGGTTTTGTCAAAGATGGTGAGCTCACCAACCTCCTCTCCATCCCTATAAAAGGAGAGCCATGGTGAAATCAGTTCATCATCCCAAATCCCAAAATCACAGAGAGAAGTGAGGAAGAAGAAGAAACGTGAGAGAAGAAGAAAAAAAAAAAAAAAAAACTTTTTCGTTTCATTTCGGGTATATTTCCTTACGGGTATTTGGGATCGGGTTGAGAGAGAATTATTTAGAGAGTTTGTTATTTTCTCCTTTATAACGAGAGAATTATTATTGTTTTCTCCGTTATAATTGAGAGGTTGTAACTCCTATTATTTTCCTCGGAATAAATTCTTCTACCTTGTCAGTGGTTTTTCCCCTTTGGGGTTTTCCACGTTAAATCCGGTGTTCCATTTATTGCACTATTTCTCAAATTATTAGCTGCGACTCTGCTCTATCCGGTCCAATTTCTACAACAAGTGGTATCAGAGCCTGGTTTCGTTGTTCTGGAAGAAGCAATGGCGGCAAAAGAAGCAATGGCGGCAAAATTTGAGATCGAAAAATTCAACGGCAGCAATTTTGCGCTGTGGAAGTTGAAAATGAAGGCTATTCTGAGGAAAGATAGCTGCTTAGCGGCCATTAGTGAAAGGCCGGCTACATACACGGATGATGATAAGTGGAACGAGATGGACGGGAATGCTATTGCAAACCTTCACCTTGCACTTGCAGATGGAGTGTTGTCAAGCATTGAGGAGAAGAAGACTGCAAAGGAGATATGGGATCACCTTGCAAAATTGTACGAGGCCAAGTCGCTGCACAACAAAATTTTCCTTAAGAGGAAGCTTTATACTCTACGGATGGCGGAATCTACTTCAGTGACGGAGCACATCAACACCTTGAATACTTTATTTTCTCAACTCACTTCGTTGAGCTATAAAGTAGAATCACAGGAGCGTGCTGAGCTTCTACTTCAAAGTCTACCAGATTCATATGATCAACTCATCATCAACTTAACAAATAATGTCTCCACCGACAGTCTAGTCTTTGACGATGTTGCAGCTGCGGTTCTGGAAGAAGAAAGTCGGCGCAAAAGTAAGGAAGACAGACGAGAAACTCCACAAGTGGAGGCATTGACGGTGATGAGAGGAAGATCAATGGAGCATGGCTCAAGTGGGAGTCACAAACATGGTAGATCAAAGTCAAGAAGTAAGAAGATTTATAAATGCTACCACTGTGGCAAGAAGGGTCACTTGAAGAAGGATTGTTGGGAATTAAAGAATTCCAAGCCTCAAGGAAATGTAGCAAATACTTCAGAGGATGGAATAGCCCTGTGTTGTGAAGCAGCAATTTCAAGCGAAAACAGGAGAAGGTTCGCTGATATATGGTTGTTCGACTCAGGAGCTACATATCACATGACCTCTAGAAGAGATTGGTTCCATCAATATGAACCTATCTGTGGAGGATCTGTGTACAGTTGCAATGATCATGAACTTAAGATTGTTGGCACTGGATCCATTCAACTGAAGATGTATGATGGTACAATTCGTACTATTCATGAGGTGCGACACGTGGAAGGCCTGAAAAAGAATTTATTATCTGTGGGGCAACTTGATGATTTTGGTTGCAAAGTTGAAGTCGAGAATGGAACTCTAAAAGTAATTAGAGGAGCAATTGTGCTTATGAAAGGAGAGAAGATAGCTGCGAAGTTATACATGTTAAAAGGAGAAACTCTGTCAGAATCAGAAGCATCTGTTGCTTCAAGTTGTTCCAGTGAGAAGGCTACAACGGTGTGGCATCAGAAACTTGGGCATATGTCGGAACAAGCATGAAAATTCTTGCAGATAAGAAGTTACTTCCGGGTCTCACAAAGGTATCATTATCCTTTTGTGAGCATTGTATTACAAGCAAGCAGCATCGGTTGAAGTTTAGCACATCGAGTTCTAGAAGTAAAACTGTTCTAGAATTGGTTCACTCTGATGTGTGGCAAGCACCAGTTACATCACTAGGAGGAGCGAAGTACTTTGTGTCCTTCATCGATGACTACTCTAGGAGATGTTGGGTGTATCCTATCAAGAGTAAAGCGGATGTGTTTTCAGTCTTCAAAGTTTTTCAAAGCACGGGTGGAACTTGAATCTGAAAAGAAGATCAAGTGTTTGAGGTCAGATAATGGAGGTGAATACACTGGTGATGCATTTAGCAAATTCTATAAAGCAGAGGGCATCAAAAGGCAGTTCACTACTTCATACACTCCTCAACAAAATGGAGTGGCAGAGCAGATGAACAGGACTCTGTTAGAAAGAACAAGAGCAATGTTGGGAGCTGCAAGCTTAGAGAAGAAATTCTGGGCAAAAGCAGTCAACACCGCCTGTTATGTGATAAATCGATCGCCATCAACTGCAATTGAGTTGAAGACACCGATGGAGATGTGGACAGGGAAGCCAGTCGATTATTCAGACCTCCATATATTTGGGAGCCCAGTGTACGTGATGTACAATACCCAAGAAACTACAAAACTAGATCCAAAATCTAGAAGGTGCTTGTTCTTGGGATATGCTGATGGAGTGAAGGGGTATCGCCTGTGGGATCCCACTGCCCACAAGGTTATAATCAGCAGGGATGTTATCTTCACAGAAGATAAAAAGATTGAGGAAGAAATTTACATGCTCCAACCAGAAGTTTTTGAAGAAAAAGAAAAGGAGAACTTGGTTTGCAGGTTAAACAAATCTCTGTACGGTCTAAAGCAGGCGCCAAGATGTTGGTACAAGAGATTTGATTCCTTCATTATGAGCCTTGGATACAGCAGACTCCATGCAGACCGTTGCGCATATTTCAAGAGGTTTGGTGAAGGAGAGTTCATTACATTGCTGCTGTATGTAGACGACATGTTGATAGCAGGCCCCAACAATGATCGTATCAATGAATTAAAGGCACAGTTGGCTAGGGAGTTTGAGATGAAGGACTTGGGACCAGTAAACAAGATTCTAGGGATGCAAATTCACCGAGACAGAAATAATAGGAAGATTTGGCTTTCACAGAAGAATTATTTGAAGAAAATCTTGCGAAGGTTCAACATGCAAGATTGTAAGCCAGTCTCTACCCCACTTCCTATTAATTTCAAGTTATCCTCCAATATGTATCCTAGCAGTGAAGAAGGAAGGATGGAAATGTCTCGAGTACCGTATGCATCAGCAGTGGGTAGCTTAATGTTCGCAATGATTTGTACACGACCTGACATTGCACAAGCAGTGGGAGTAGTAAGTCGGTACATGGCGAACCCTGGTAAAGAGCACTGGAATGCCGTTAAGAGGATCCTAAGATATATTAAGGGTACCTCGGATGTTGCATTATGTTATGGAGGATCAGACTTTGTTGTCAGAGGCTATGTTGATTCAGATTATGCAGGAGATTTGGATAAGAGCAAATCCACAACGGGATATGTGTTTGCACTTGCTAGCGGATCTGTAAGTTGGGTTTCAAAACTACAATCAATTGTAGCGACATCAACAACTGAAGCAGAATATATAGCAGCTACACAAGCTAGTAAAGAGGCAATGTGGTTGAAGATGGTGATGGAGGAACTCGGGCACAAACAAGAGACAATTTCTCTTTTTTGTGACAGTCAGAGTGCCGTGCATCTTGCAAGGAATCCAGCCTTTCATTCAAAAACCAAGCATATTCGAGTCCAGTATCACTTCGTTCGTGAGAAAGTGGAAGAGGGCACGATAGATATGCAGAAGATTCATACAAAAGAAAACATAGCAGATTTTTTGACGAAAGCAGTCAGTACTGACAAGTTTATTTGGTGTCGATCCTCTTGTGGCCTGATGGAGACGTAAGCAACATGGAATGACAAGGTAGAAAGAATGGTGTGAAGATCCGATTGATCCTCAATCAAATCTTCAAGTGGGAGATTGTTAAAACACGTGCTTCTCATGGTTGGCCGGTGATGGTAGGTTGGCCGGTGATGTTGGGCAGCCACCATTTTAGACAATGGTTTTGTCAAAGATGGTGAGCTCACCAACCTCCTCTCCATCCCTATAAAAGGAGAGCCATGGTGAAATCAGTTCATCATCCCAAATCCCAAAATCACAGAGAGAAGTGAGGAAGAAGAAGAAACGTGAGAGAAGAAGAAAAAAAAAAAAAACTTTTTCGTTTCATTTCGGGTATATTTCCTTACGGGTATTTGGGATCGGGTTGAGAGAGAATTATTTAGAGAGTTTGTTATTTTCTCCTTTATAACGAGAGAATTATTATTGTTTTCTCCGTTATAATTGAGAGGTTGTAACTCCTATTATTTTCCTCGGAATAAATTCTTCTACCTTGTCCGTGGTTTTTCCCCTTTGGGGTTTTCCACGTTAAATCCGGTGTTCCATTTATTGTACTATTTTTCAAATTATTAGCTGCGACCCTGCTCTATCAGGTCCAATTTCTACAACATCCTTTGCACCATGTCCTGATGAAAAATTCTTATCAATCAATAAATTTGAAACATTTCTTCTACTGCATTCGCTACAGGAATTTACTTCCACCTTTAAAATAAAATAAAAATGTGAAATCTGTAAACTACAATTGAGCGAAACAGAATCGTTGTCATTCCTTGAGTTCCATCAAATGTTCAAAATTCAGAATCTTTATATTACCGCACAGGAGAATAACAAAAAAAAAACGACTAAACCTTTAAGCTCTGAAGAATTTCAGAAGAAGGAATTACATCAACACTATAGAGCTCTTTTTTCACGACTCTGCATAAACTGTTTACCCGAGCCGTTAACAGTTACAAGCTCTTCGCGCCGTCAATCTCTTTCTTCTAGTCGGGCCAGTACCAGTGTGTTTTGGACATTGATAGAGGATGTACTTCCATTCGAGCAGCACGGTTGGCAAGATTCACAGGACCTCGACAACTTTCTAAAGTACAAAAGTATTCAACAACTCCATTCTCGAAATCCTTAAGAACGGAGGGGAGAATGCATCTTTTTTTTACACCAGGTGCAAAATGGTCTACAACCAGAGGTGTTGGATACAACTTCGGGATAAAATAGAATCCGCGAATCTGGATGAATGAATGTAAAGTCTCCCACAACGCAAGAAATATGTAACACAACCCCACAGTCAATGCATGTATAGAACCATATCTTTGGGTTCAGTTTTGTTTCACATGCTTCACACCAATATTTTTCATCCACATTGCGTTCACCATAAGACAAGGAGAGAGGATGATCGTCGTACCTATGCCTCATCACCTTTTGAGGTAGAAAACCGCACTTGAAGCACAAGCGAAAGTCGCACTCATCACAACTTAATTTTCCGTTCATAATCTGACACTTACTGCAAGTCTTGGAGTGATCTGTAGCGTAGTACAAAGGATGTGGATGGCTTCCATGAACAAATGGTTCTGAAAGTGAACCGCATCTTACATCTATACATGTACTATGAATAACGTACCTGAAACCGGTGAAATCGTCATAACAAAGTTCACAGAAAAAAGTGTTGCCGTATGTACTTGTTTTTAGCATAAGAGGAAGGTTGCTGCAGACATGGCGTTTCTTTAGAGGAAGGTTAGCGCACTTTGTGTGGAGAAAAAAACTGCATTGCTCACAACTGTAGAACGGTTCTAAACAAATCTGGAATGCGCACGCTTCACAAAGTATGCTTTCATGGAGGAACTCACCATCCTTACCGATTCGCAAGTTATGATCATGGCTGAAATGTTTTATCGTCCAATCATCAATCACTTGAAATGGCGCCATTTCATCGGGCTCTTCAGGTGTACCTTCCAGCTCTACCAAGTCCCATACATCTTCTCTCGTAGCACATCTTGAATGAACAGCAAAAGTAGGACATTTGGCGCAAGTATAAGCTCCATAAAACCCATCCACTTCTTTACGACAAACTCCACACTTCCACTCTCCTTGTCCAAGGCGAGGAGTGTAAGAGATACGGTGACCATGGCGGTTGATGTTTATGACACGTGGTAGATCAATACACTCCCAATGAATCATAAAATTGCATTGAAGACAGAAATAAGGGCTTTGGTCACCGATCGTCCCACAAGCATCACAAGTGAATTCAATGCGTCTAGGAACAAGATAGAGTTGATGCTCATGGGTCATTAGGCTTACAACAACAAGTGGTGGTGGGTTTATCATGCACCATCTGCATATGCTGAAGTTACAAACATCACAGTGGTGAATTTCTATAGATAATCCCTCCCCGCAAAGAACACATTCCTTGTGGGCATAACTAGGTGCTTCTTCATGCGTAAGGAACTTGAGTGAGTGTTTTGGATGGGAAGTGTGGTATGCCGCTGGAAAAAATGCGACACATTCTACATGAAATGACAATTTGCACTGAGCACACACGTACTTAAGTGGGTTGTTATCATGTGAGAGTTCAAGCGGATGCTCGTGCGCTCTGGGCTTCGCAAGAATAGGAAGTGGGGCTGCTCTCCTTGCACAGTCAAAATCCACCTCGAAATCACAGATTGAGCAAGAATAACCAAAAACGGAGAAAATTCCCTCACATAAACTACATGAATATTCATCGTCATCATTGCCGAACAACTTGAGAGGATGGTCGGGATGGGAAGAGTGATTGATTTCTGGTAAGGGCTCAGCACACTCTTTATGAAACACGGCACCACACCCCAACTCATTGCAACAATACCCTCCGTAAATGTAACCAGCTACATGACACCCTTTGCACACTCTGTTAACAAATCGAGTAAAGGGTAACAAAGGATGCTCGTGAATTGATGATGTTACCTCTTGTTTTTCCATTTTTGATATTTCCATTTCCAAAAGCCAAACAAAAGCTCTTTTTTATAATATGTCTTATTTATAAAGATATTCTAGTGAAACCAAAAAAATATAGAAAAGTTTTGATTTAGTTGTCGTTGTAGAGAAATTTTTTTGTTTCAAAATAAGTGTCGTTTTATTATTTCAATGCAAAATTTATTAGTTTTATCTGTTATTCTATTTTTTTATTGGTTGAAATGTGGTTAGGTGTATAGGTAATTGTGTTTTTATCTAGAAAATGTGTAAAATTAAATGATTTCTTAATCTGCGTGTAAAAACCTAGAACGACAAGTAAAATGAAACGGAAGGAGTATTTAATAAAATAAAAGATATAATTAAGTTTTTGATTAAATTATTTATCTAATAACATATTGTTCGTTGGAACACGTGACATAGTGTAAAAAAAAAACACGTAACATAGTGTCCCATATCTTTGAGCGAATAAATATTTAGTTGTTATTTTCAGAAAAGAAAAATGCTAGTACAGTTAAAACAAGTTGACGATGTGAAAGAATTTTGAACCTGTTAGGAGGAGAACATAGAGAGAAATCTTCAACCACTAGACTAGAATTAATTTTATGCTTTTGGCGTCCTTAGAATATGTATTCTCTGTGACGCTTAAAGCTTTAGTTTCATGGGTTTTTGTTCAGGCGGACCCTGATTAGTTGAAGATGAGAGATGAGAATGGTTGGATGATGTAAGTGAAGATGTAGAGTTCACGTGAGTGAAAATACAAAGTTCTGATGTACATCTTGGAAGTGCAGCAGGATCTACAACAAGATTGAAGAACAACAAGATCGAGCTTGAGCTAAGTGGCTGGCTTGAAGATTGGATTTGGAATCAAGTTGAACTAAACTAAAGGTTACTTTACGAAAAAGTAACCGAAGATTTACCTTGAAGAAAGAAGATTTATTGAGAGATACTTTGTACAAAATTTGTATATATTCCATAAAGAAATATTTGAGAATATCTCTATTTTGGGAAGTTGGCTAGTGCTAGCCACAAAATTTACTGAGTACTAGCTGTTTTCTTTTATCATGTGCAAAAATAAAATTTAAATTTAAATTATATTTAAAACTAAATTTCAATAGATTTAGTAGTTTAAAAGATTGATTAGCATTACCTTTTATTGAGTAATATATTTAAATATAATTTTAAATAATATATATATTGTACTAAAATTGTCTTTGTTTTATAATTTAAAATTAACTAAAATAATTATAAATATTTACAAAATGTTTATCTTTAATATAATGTGATTTTAGATTATTACAGTATTTAAAAACTTGTCAAAATATCTAAAATGGATTATCCATGTTATAATATTTTATATCATATAATAAATTTTAACTGCAATATTTTATTTTTAGAAGAATATAGCAACGGACTTTTTTAAAAGTAATATATATTTTAAATTTTATTTTTGTTAAAATAGATTAACTTTTGGAAATGTGAAGCACATATAATTTTGCACAAAATTGATTTTGCAAAATTCAAAACATTATACATGCTAAAGTATAAAACACTTGTTTTAATTATAGTATATATACTAGGTGATTACCCGCGCGCATGCGCGGGGTAAAATTTATATATTAGTAATTATTGAATATTAACTTCGATCGTCCAACCATGTCATAATTCTTCAAACGTATAATCATGGACCGTCAATATAAGGTTGATTATAAGGTCATGTTTATTGATATTTTTTAAACCTATTAAATTTACATCGAACTTCAATGATGTTATCTCAATGTTATAATTCACCATCTCACTTCGATACAAAGAATCGTATTTTTGAAATGATATGATTAAATAACATTTGAGATTCGTACTTGCGCGGAATATATATTAATTATGTATACAAATTTTTGATAAATATTATTATTTATTTGTGTTAATTTACATATTATACAATTTTAAAATATATTGAATAATTGAAGAGCGAGTAACTATTACATATATAATTAAATTCGAGTAAGAACATAAATAAAAACAATCTATCTTTTTATTTACAATACTTTTTGTTGATAAAAATCAAAATAAATCATTTATTTATTGTATATAGTACATAAGTAAAATTAAATGATATTTACATAGATATATAATATATTTTAATATGAATATTTAGTTATTTAAACTTGTTACTCATATGATTGTATTAACATTTTTATATTTGCTGTAACAAAAATATTATTCTTACTAATATGAATATTTATTAACCGAGGCTTCCAACTCAATGTAAATTTTGAAACTAATATTTTATGTATTTTATATATGATATATATATAAATTTAAATGATATTGAAATATATATATATATATATATAATTTGAATATATATATATATTTATTTCAATATCATTTAAGGACAAACATTGAAAGTGTTGACTTGGAGACGAAAATGAAATTAAGGTTTTGATTGATCTCAAACTTTTTTGAATTTCCACGGGTGATTTCTTCTTTAATCTACAATATTTGTGCTTACGATAGCGTTTCTATTAACTCACATCTTTTTTGTCTTTGTTTTAATTTCGCGCAAGCGAAATGCATGAGCTTCGATTGATTGAGAAAAGATTTCGACTGTAATACATCAACAGAGATCCGCACATTACGTGGGAGAAACATTATTATATAAATCATTTTTACACATTATTATTTATATTTTGTTCATTATGTATTATGAAATAATAAATGTATTAAATAAATGATAAGCAAATAAATATTATGTATATAACTAAACTGCAGTAAGCACATAAATCAAAGAATCATTTATTTATATTATATGTTACATAATTAAATTTAAATGATATTGACATAGATATAAAATATTTTTTAATATAAATATTTAATTGAAACTTCTTAATTCCTATTCATATGATTTTATCAACATTTGTATGTTTGTTGTAACGAAAATTTTAAACATTAAACACAGTGAGAAAACTTTTATAGTTTTAGTAGTTAATAACCATTTTAATAATTAATGTGAATTTCAAAATTAAAATCTCCAGATCGCAATACATTTTCAATGAAATTTCAAAATTAACATGTATGTATTTTTATTTGATATATATTTTAATTTTAAAAAAATTAAAGTATTTATATAATATGAATATATATTAAATGATACTTCATATTTATATAGCATGTATGATTTTTTGATCATTTATATTTTTTTTAACAAAAAGGGTAAAGCCATTGTTCACAAATTTTCATTGTAAGACTTTTAATAGTTTTATTAATTTATAATTGTTTTTAAAAATTCAAAATATAACATATAAGAAAAAAATCTAGATTTTTATATTATATAATTAATATAATTGTTTTAGTTTTTTAATAATATAAATTAAAAAATGATGGAGGATACAAAAACTATTATCAAATATTTATTATTAAAATAATTAATTTTATATATATGTTAATTATATTAGATAATTTCGTAGTTTTTTTTAAAAAAAGAATGAAGAATATTTTTTTATGCATTAATAATCAATTTGATAGTTTTAATAAAAATATAATTTATATTTAGATATACAAATTTACTTTTTAAGAAATCTGAGAATCATTTTTAAAATATATAATAAAACGTGGTCACACTTAAATGTTATAACCTTCAAAAATAAAAACATTGTTCCAAAAGAATTTTCATTGTAAGAACTTTAACTGTTTTAGTAATTTATTGTCGTTTTGAAAAAATCAAAATATAATATATAAGAAAAAAAATCTAGATTTTTTATTACATGGTTAATATGATTATTTAATATTTTTAATAACAAAAATTAAACAAAAATGATGAAGGATACAAAAAATATTATCAAATCTTTATTATTCAAAACATTAATTATCACATATATGTTAATCATATTAGGTAATTCCGTAGCTTTTATTTAAGGAAAGAATGTAAATATCCTTTTATGCACTACTAATCAATACGAATGTTAATTTAATAAAAGTATAATCTATATTTAGATGGACCAACTTTTTTCTAAGGATTCTGAAAGTCATTCTGGTGATGACACGTGGCTACACTTATAAGTTGTAATGCTCCAGGATTAATATATAGGGGATAACAATATATTATGGGATGTAAATTTAAGAATGAAATACTTTCTATATTTGATAAATTTTAATTATAAACATTTCAATAGCTACCAGTGTGTTGGAAACTAGTCTTATCGACACTGTCTCTCCCAATGTGATTTTAACCACTACAGAAGTATTCACTGTTAACACAGATTATTGCTATTGAAGAGAAGTACGCTGATCTAAGCTCAAGATTCTGCTACTAAAGAGAAGTCCCCTGGTGAGT
>CAJHQP010006225.1:0-39774 GCA_905132765.1 Moricandia arvensis | reverse complement strand
TGAATAAAAAAAAAAAGAATCTTCGACTGTCCTACAACCTTTACAGCATACAACTAACAAATCTTACGCGAATCCACGATAAGCCACAACGACATCCAGACAGCTTGACACCATATCAACTCACCCCATAAAAGTAGCAACATACATACAAAATTTCCATAACGAAAGATAAAAAAAAAAAAAGAACTTACAAAAACTACTAAAAGAAACTAAACAACACCCATACCAAGTAACTCAACCCACCCAAACAAAAAACAACAACCCAACCACAGACCATCAGTAGCTCAAGCTCCCGACCTCACAGCCCCTTCCTTTAACCACAATCCGCCCAACAAAGACTCTCCAAATTCCTAAAAAGACGCGTGCCTAAAACCATCTCTATAACCAAATCCAAAGCCTATCAGCATAACCACTCCATCAATCCTCATCTCCTCTAAAAAAATCATTAAAATCAGATAATCAACCATCACAAAACACCATGCGAGAAAAGAAAGAACATAATCTATCACTCAAATCGCATAAGAAACATACACTAAACTAGTTCTACCCAACCCAAAACAACTCCCCCTCAGGCATCCCTACTATTGCAATAAACCACCATTTCCTAACTATAAGTCAACATACTGAAAACATTAACATCCACACAAAAACTACTCTCTAAGACTCTAATAACCTACAATCCCATTACCTATCCGATACTCAAGAATAACTGCAAATGCCACTAAAATAGAGCAAAAATCAAAAGACATCAAGTAACTCCAAGGAGACTCCTACATTAAGCATAATAATAGTTGAGTACCAAAAATAACGAAGATAAAACTTCTCAAATACCCACTATAGAAAACACACTCAAACTGACAAAATATATCACTTACATCAACTACCTTTCACCAGAAACAACCTAGACTAAACAGAGGAGCTAATATAAGAAACAACAAATGATAAATTCCTCCCCACCAAACCCCACAACAACCTCATCAACAAACTCACACAGAGGAACTCCATCCTTCAGAAATCAACAAAAAACCCACTTATGTATCTTCACATAACTACCACAACCAAGGAACAACTCATCTATCCAAATAACAAATAAGGTACCTGATAGACAATGCACCCACCTCAAAAACCAGACAAAAAGCCACTGATCCTAAAACACACATAGATCACTGATCGCAGCCACACACCAACCCCACAGAAAAGAACTTAACTTCACACTCTCAACCACAGCACAAGCAGAAACAACAGTAACCTGAATAAAAGCCATAACAATTCCTACGCATAAACATCACCACACAACAAACACGTACTTACACCCGACATGAGAGATGACAACCCAACATAAAACAAAAAACCTACCTAAGTACCCCAACTACTAGAAATAGACAACTGAAAAACACAGTTGAACATCGTAACAACCCAATCCACGCAATACGAAATAATTGTCAAAAAGCAAATCACAAGACTCAATACCATTAATGAAGATCAGGACCTAAAACATCACAGATCATGACTACCAACATAGTAAAATAATCCACAACTATCATTATCAATATGAACCTAGAATTAATTAACAAAAATACATAAGAACTCAATCTCAAGACGATCACCAAAACCACAAAAAGCATCCAAATAGTAAAAGAAAAATCACCCCACACTATCAAAGACCAAAAAGAAAAACCGTGCAACAGAATCAACACAACAAACTTCCAACCAGAAAAAAAAACCCCAGACATACCCAATAACAACAAACTTACCAAAACAGGTACTATCAAAAAGAGACAGATCTATCAGCATACAAATGAACCTCATTTTCCAGCAGCCACAAATGGTCGTGAGATCCCTTAGTCCAGAGACTGATCCATTCGGACCAAAGAAAAGAAAATGAAGAACCACTTGGTCCGACAATGCCTTATCTCAGTGCCATTGGAGCATTAATGTATCTGTCTAGCCACACTAGACCAGACATTTGCTTTAATGTGAATCCATTATCAAGATTCAGCTCATGTCCAACTCTAAGGCACTGGAATGGGATCAAACATATCTTGCGTTATTTGCAAGGAAACAAAGATTTTGGTTTATATTATACTAACCATAGCAAAGAAAGTTTAGTTGGTTTTGCTGATGCATGTTATCTATCAGATCCACATTGTGCTAATCTCAAACAGGTTATGTGTTCACACATGGAGGAACAACAATATCATGGCGTTCAATGAAGCAAACAATTGCCTGCAACATCATCAAACCATGCGGAGTTATTGGTTATACATGAGGCTAGTCGAGAATTGGTATGGCTGAGGTCGGATGACCGGCCATATCCAGACGGAGCAGTGGTATGACCGTGGGAAAGGACGAACCGACGATCCTTTACGAGGACAATGTGCTTGCATTGCACAACTGAAGGACGTGTACATCAAAGCGACAAAACCAAACATATTCTGCCTAAGTTCTTTTCACGCATGAACTACAAAAGAATGGAGAAGCTAAGGTGGTACAAGTTAGGTCGTGTGACAACTCACAGACTATTTACCAAGTCATTACCAACATTCAACGTTCTAAGAAGCTCATATACCAGATCGCATGAGGAGACTTCAAGACCTTCTTGAATGATGCCCCAAATCAAGGGGGGGGGGTAGTTGTGTTATACTCTTTTTCCTGTCCATGATTTTCATTTTTTCCCAAAATGAGTTTTTGTTTCCTGGAAAGGTTTTAATGATGGCAACGTGATAGCATACTACGAGCTCTATTAAGGTTATGACATCCAAAGGGGAGTGTTATGCATTCGATGGTGGATTACCCTAACCAGACCGACCAGACCGGACCGACCAAGTAAACCTTATGGTCGATAGGTTTACTAATCCCTATGGCGTATTGGTTTTGTTATAATCCTAAACCCACTTGGTTTAGGTTTACTATATGTAATCCTAGATAATGATGATTTACTATTTGTGTTTATCCTTATCTCTATTTGTACTTATACATAACTTGTAGACGGTCTGTTCCCTTGTATATAAGGGAACCTCTTGGCAATAATAAAAACACATGATTTCTACATCCTTTACACACATTCATATACTTTATGCACAACCAATTTACTTATTTTTCGATTTAAAGATAAATCAAAATCAAATTATTTTATAATGGAGATATTCAGGAATTAAGTTTAGATAGGTGGACACTATAGACAATTTCTCAGAAATATGCCCCTCTGATGTTCATAACTCATTTCCAGCATCTCCTGAATTTTTACAATATTGCCTTATATGCAATCTACCTCTCTTCATTCCAATCAGAACCTAACAACTTCAGGGCTAAACATACAGAAATGTTTGGCAAAGTTTCGGTCAGTCCCATGAAATATTAATAACTTACAATTAATTTTGATGAGATGAGGATTGCAAACTTCAAATCTGCCATATACAATATTCACCAAGATACAAGCAAAAAGGATGATTGATGATACCGATACACAGATTAATAAAACGCTGATAAGGAAGGAGGAAGAGAGTCAAGAAGAAGATGAGACGGTCTTGAAGGAGTCCCGAAGGTGGGTTAATGTATCTTGGTCGCGGTTCCATTCCGGCGCAGGGGCGTTGACGAAATGGGCATAGAGCTTGTTCTTAGCACAAGTGACTGTGATCAGACTGTGCTTCCCTACTCCATCGATCTCGTACAGATAGTACACCTGCCCTGTCTCTTCATCTTTCTTCTCCTCAGACACCACTTTATCAGCGCTTGCTATCAGATCCTGGAGTTCCACGTCCGACAAGGCCAAGTTGTTGAGGATCACATCCCTTGGCGCCAGCTGTCTAAACCCCGACAAGAACGTAAGGTACTCCTTCTCTGTCCTCTTCTTCGGGTTGTAGAATTCGCTGTCTGTTCCGTTTGTGCCCTTCTCCACCTTTGACACCAGCCTCTCCTTCCACCCTTCCGGCACGTCGTAAACATACTCCGCCGATGTCTTCCTGTCCGAGTTCCCTCCGTATCCCCCGTAGTTCGCCGCGCTCGCTGCTGTCCCGTAGTATAATTTGTAAGCTGGGTTTCCCTCACCCGCAGCAGGAAACGCCGGAACCGTCGTCAGGACGGCAGTCGCGGCGACAACTGCAGAAAGAGAGGTGCCTAGACATCGCGATACTATAGCCTTGGGAGAACCGGCGTTTTGGTGGTGGCTGAGTGGCGGAGATGACGGGAGGAGTTGGAGAGAAGATTTTAGTGGCCATATTATTGTAAGTTTAAGATTTGGTTTGGATAACGTTACCATACCCTCTCTTATTGATCTAAAACCCTTCGGCTCTTTCAGCAGCTATGGTTTACATATCTTCGGATAAGCCCCAAACGTTTATCATATTTACATGTATTTCCCCCCTCCTTATAATTTACATGAACAGAAGTGAGAGGTTTGGAAAGACACATGAAATGAAGATAAGTGAAGAAGGCAATGCATTCAACAAGAGTGTTTGATTAGGAAATGTGACACACTTGAACACCTTGTAGTCTTTACACAAACACATTGGATCTTTAGCCGTAACCTTCTTTTATTGATATTTTGAAAGCAGATTACACCACAAATCTCAAAGTTACAAAGAACCAGAGATAACAATCTCATATCGATCCTTACATAAAAGCTTCATCAAAGGGACTCATCACTTCTCACACAAACCACAAAAATATTTAGCGCTCTTGAACCGTCAAACTCTTGACTCCATTTTATACTTACTGAAATCTCTAACATCAAACAGTGTGTGCAACAGAGGCTTGTCAGCTAATTCTCCTGCATCTGCGAAGTCAGCACTATCTCAGTATCAATCACACATATATCAGATTTAACATTTGTAGCCGAGCAAACATCCTTTCCAGATCAAGCAAACCCATAAAAAAAACCATAACTCTGTAGTTGCTCTCATGTTTCAATTTGTTGTCCATTTTGCAATATAACTCCATAATCTCTCCTGATCTGAGAAGAAATTCTTTTGGGTGTGCAGGTGATATGTATGTGCGCTACCAAAGTTGGAAAACATATTGGTTTTAGTGTTGTTCGTTTCATCGAAACAGCTTTCTGCGTCTGCGGCTGAGGCTGCAGCTGCGTCAATGACGCATGTTGTTGTCGTTTGGTTGCCGCAGAAAATTGACGCATACGCAGGCTGTGCTATTCGTTTGGTTGATGCAGATTTCTGGCGTCAATAAGGTAAGTAAAGACAGATTTCTGTCGTCAATCGCTGATATAATTTTGGCGTCTAGATGTTGCGTCTGCCAATTTGCAGACGCAACATCTAGACGCAAGTGACCGCATCAAACAAACGAATAAATTTAGGGAAAACATTGGACGCAGGCGCAGGCACATGTACCTGCGTCAGATGAAATCTTTTCAGCTGAGAAATTTATTACTTCTTTTAACACAGGTTGCATAACCACTAATGTCGCAAATTGACAAATGAAATCATTCGTCTCAATTTCAAATACAGAGCATCTTGTAAAAAGATAAATGCAAACAATCAATCCAAGATAAATCATATATGTAGTGTATTGGCCATACAACACAATAAATATGCATTTGTCTTCGTAAAACTAGTTTAGAAAATATCACATAACATAATACTACTATGTATTGTATTCATGCAGAAGAATCTTAATCATTGCCAAAGGATTTTGCAGAACACCCAGTAGCATATAACACCAATGTGGTGTTTTTTTCCATTGATGAAACAATACGAAAACTCATATACTGAATCAATCAAGACTCAGATTCCTAAAACTTCATCTCTTGTGTAAATTCTTGAGTCATCTTTAAGAAACCGTCCATGTGAAGTTGTTTCCATTTCTTTTCAGAAAAATGAAAACATAGCATCATGATCCAGAGAGAACCATACATGTAGTGGACCTAATCTATGAACAAGATTAAGACATTCTCACCTCGAGATCCCATGTACCATACAGATCATGATCATCTTTGTTGGTCCAGATGGCATGTTTTAGTTTGAGTCTCTGAGGTATCCTGGTGAATTAAAGGAAGAAACATAAATTCAATGTACTGAATTCGATTAAGATTTTTAGATGATTTGACATTTGACACACTCATGTAAACAAAACATGGACGTTGCCTCTCATACTCAACATCATCAAAATCATCTAGAATGTAAAGTTCACCATCTGTGATTCTAAACAGTACCTGCAATTAAACAGCAGGAATCAAATCTCCCAATCTCTAAATTAAAATCACTAGGGATACAAGTTGTATCGGATTCGAACCCTGCCAGAGACTTTATCGGGCTAGATGGTAGAATAGCTGGTTAAACACTGAATATATGGCTGCAAAACCCACCATCAATTTCAGTTAAATTTCAGCAATCAGAGAGAGAGACAGGAAAGGAATCGTACAAATCAGGTAGGATCGTGGTGGCTGTTAGAGGGACACGCTTGTTGAATCCGAGTTTCGTTCGTTTGATTGACAGGAACCAAACTCGTATTCTGAGTTATTTCGAAGGCGTTTTACTCAATATACAGTGTAAATGTTCTCAAGGCAAGACAATCAAAAGAGAGATAACAATCAATCGACTAGATCTAACGTTCTTCAGGAAAACCTAGGTCTTGCCGTCAATTCTTTCTTTCGGCCCCCTTTCCCGTTCTCATCCTCTTTCCTTTATAGGCTGCTGTCCAGATCCATCTATACGCCATAGAGCGTTTGCCCTTAAGGGGCCGGGCCTGGGACAGAATCTCGATGGGCCTTTCACCACAATCAAGAATCGACCGATTGACGGTCCATTGTGGCTTTCTCAGCCGCTCGAATGATCTTCCTCGCTGACGCCGAGTCTGAGCCGTTTTGCCCACGATCGGCTCTATCCATGCTAGTGGGCCAAATCTGGTTAATCTATGGGCTTTGTTGAGGAGTGTAAATTCCTCACAACCAGTAAGCGCCCCTGTTCATTTAGTGATGTTGATCTCTTGATGGATTTAGCAAGGGGAAGGCTCTGTGAATAATTGGGTCGGCCGGTCACCGGACTCGCAACGCCTCCCTGTTGATTGCGAGGAATACAAGGATGGCCTCGGTCGATAAGTCGTCCATTGGAGGGCATTCGATTTCACTTTCAATTGGAAATTCGAGCGAAATGGCTGGTTAGTTTTGAGGGAGCCCATCGACAATCTCGATTTGCGCATAATTCCAAGCGTTTTTCTTAGGCCTTAGTAGGCCTAATGATGATGTCCCCCTAGAGGCCTGAGCCATTTTTGCTATAAATAGAGCTCCCCCTCTCATTATTTTCACTTCCTCCTGAACCCCGAAGAAGGTACTTTGTCTCTCTCGCCTCGTCTTCCTTTCCTTTTGCTCCCCGGCCTCTGATCTCCAATCCGACACCACTCTTTTCGGCGTATCCAATGATTTTCCTCCGTCCGACGACAAATGAACAAACGATGTCATCTCCCTGGAAGAAGTATTCATCGTTCGAGATAGGGAAGGGCGTCCATACCGACTCGAGCCCTCCCCGAGAACTATCGACTGGTCCGAAGATACTCGGTTCTGCAATCAGAGCTCATTGCGGAATGATAGCTGACGTGGCCCATCCTAATCCGGATCAAAATCACGATGATGGGATTCCGTCTCGAGGAGATGGGACGGGCGATGCTCCAAGGAGGATGAAGAAGAGGCTATCGGATCTAGAAGCGATCTTGTGATAGGGGGTCATGTTGAAGATCGTTCGCACCGATCCAAGTCTGATACTGCTGGGACAAGGGCCGAGCGACGAGAACACAATACTAGGAGGCTAAAAAGGGGCATAGATGGGCGTGACGCCATCAGGCGGCTGGTCCCGTTTCACTACTATCGCAATGCGGAGATCGAACAACTCCCTAATCTGCCATCAGACCTTGCCCGCCCGTCCGTGATAGAGGGTCAAGATTGGGATGGTATTCTTCCCACCTGGTCAACTTTGATGGGGGTTTCCTCGTTGATGAAGGTGCAATGCTCAGAGAGTAACCTTCATGATTCTGTGGCCGGATCAACGACCATGGCCGCCGCCGATCGGCTATCAATGCGTCTACGAGTCTTTCTTTGGGAGCGATTCCAAGCGTTGGTTCCTAATTCCACGCCTCGTGACCGCCTATTGTGCTTGCCGAGGGGTTGTCATGACTCAGTTGATGAACGAGGCGATTAGAATTGTCGTCGCTCTGATGGTGATGGCTGCGGAGATGGATGTTTCGATGACCGTTCGCGTCTTCGAAGAGATGACACAGACCCATCCCAGGTCGAACAGCCTATTCGCGGTATAAATGCGTTCGGGGCTTCATATTCTTACCGGGAATCCGTCGAAGGCCAAGCACTGGCAGCGCCGTTATTATTACATCAGAGCTGACGAGGCTTCCTTTCATGAACCTCCGGGTGATAATTTTCGCGTTTTCTGGAGCCGTTGCATTGGTAGCTAGCCGACGCCGAGAGCCAGTTTTTCTCGAATCCAGAGCTAATCTCTTCTTTTTTTTTGCAGTTACACATCCTAATGCCATCGGATACCCATAATCTTTTTGGGAGGACATTCTGAAGATGGCCGTGCTTAGTCAGCACAAGTGGAGTGATTTCGACCAGAAGCAAATCCGTCGCCAAGGATAGAGGATTGCCAGAGGTAGTTTTTGTTTACTTTGATGTAATTGGGTTGATCGTTCGTGTAAGCTGGTCGATCGATCGTAAAAATTTCGAACGGTCTTTTTGTTTTTGATTTCAGTCGATTGGTCGTCGAGACTTCCTTGCACGGAGACCAAAGGAAAAATATTGAAGCTTCCGCTAATGGGAAAAATTCCGAAGGAATACCCGAGCTCCAATGAGATTCTCGATGCTCAACTGGGTGCCAAAAGCTTTGATTTAATGAGGGATCAAGATCTCCCCGAGGATGGGCCGATCGATCGGCAAGAAGTTCACACGGATCGAGAGACAACTTCGTCAAGTGAGGCTGCTGGCCCTGTGGAAGGGATACCGGTCGATCAATCGGGTTGACATTCTTTCTGGGTAGAGAAAGAAAAAGAAGAAGGTGAAGTATTCGAAAAAGGTGAGGGTCAATCCTCCCGCCAAGGGAGAAGATCAATCGGTGTCAATTGTTCGGCGAGCGAAGAGAACGACGATCGCACGGGAGTCGAGAGGCAGAGTCCCAAAGAGATTCTCAAAGAGTCAGAGGAGGCTTTGGGAACCAAGCGAAATAAGTCGTTGGCTGAGAAGCGCGAGGAGACGACTAGGAAGAAGAAAAACAAAGGATCGGCCGACCAATCTACTCGCGACTCGTCATCGTCTCTAAATACCGAGGACAACGCCGGTGTCTCTGCTCCCCCTTCTCCTCCCCCTCACAAGGTCGTGACCGCCCGTCGTGCACTCTGGGGAGGTTTGGACCCTTCGTCCAAGAAACCTCCAATAGCAAAATCCGAACAAGTGGAATTCATGTATAACAAGGATGTGCCGCTCGTGAATAACTACGAGGCTTGTGGCAATTTGATTCGCCAAATCAGGACGGAATCCGGGTGATGCCGAAGGCTCGTGTAGACATGATAGTAAGACACTTCCTATTCTCCTTGTTTTACTGTTTATTATTTTATATGACCACTGTTTGCTTGCTCGTCAGGCTACTGCCTGTTCGAACCTCCTGATCTTGGAGTATGAGATGGCTTTGTGAAATGCGAAGATCGATCTCAACATCGATGAAGCAGCTAATGAAGCAAAGGATGTCGAGTTAGAGGCGATTAAGAAGGACGTCCTCCAGAAAGCGAACAAGATTGTCGCAGAGAGGAATCGTTTAAACAAGGAGCACAAGCTGTCCAAGTAGAGAATCGTTGATCTCGAGAAGGAGAGGGAGGCCAAACGAGAGACGATCAAACGGATGGAGATGGAGAGGATCGAAGAAGCCGAGAAGACGAAGAGGGAGCTGGATCGTGTGAAGAGATTACAGAGCCACGAAGTTTTACTAGAGCGGAGGCGGGTCGAGGCCGGTATGCTATCCAAGTGCAACAGTTGGTTTGAGAAGTTCAAGAAGTACATGGCCGACCGGAAGGAGGGGGAAATTTTCCTTCACAGTCAGGCTTTGGGAACGTTGGGGTCCATGGATTTGTTGGGAAAGTGGGGCCTTACCGTCGCTTAGAAGCTGAAGGATTTACTCATCTCCAACAAGGCCAAGTTTAAAAAGGAAGCTGAAGACACCAAAGTGGAGGAGATTACCGAGCAATATCTCGCCCTCTCTCCTCTTTACCTCGATCCGCTGTATGGCTTTTATCAGTTCGGGTCTAAACTGGAGGCGATCAACCCTTCAACCGGGATAGTTTTACAATCTCCAAGTCCTTAAGAAGACCGGACCCCCATTGCTCAAGATATTGAAGGTGGCGATCAGCAGATTTCCAAGGTTTCTGAAGACTAGAGGGATTCGTCAGCCAATCCTCCGATTGATCCTCCGAGTTCCTCCCCTGCTACTCAGATCCCAGCAGTTCATGTCAAAGACCTGACTGGACCGACCCCCGAAGATAAGTCTGCAGAGAAAAGCCGGCTGGAACCAGCTCTCGAAAGTCGATTCCCTGGACAAGATTAAGCCGTTCCCTGTTGTTTTCCTTTTTTTGTCTCTTTTGTTGTACTCTTAAAAACAAGGCCTTCTAATGCGTTCCGTCTGTTGTTGTACCTCTAGACTCCGTGATTTATGTAATGTTATTCATTCGGCCCCAAGATTTTAGTGGGGATGTTATCAACTGCTTCTTCACAAAATTCGATCTCCCCATTCCAACCATCTTTGGGTAAATTCTCACGATTGACCTTCGAATAAACCAAGAAGTGTATGGTCCGATTGATTTGGCCAAAATAACGGGGATCGTCGACCGTCAGGGTCGTTTGTTCAAGTCCCGATTGCCGGAAGACTACCATTAAAGCCTTACGCTTGCTCCCCGAAGGAACCAGACATGTGTACTTAATCATTGTCTGCTGGGAGGATGAAATTGACGTGCAATCATTCGTTTGGCCTGATTTTTACATTTTGGTTTCAGACCGAGAGGTAAGGGAGGACGAAGGTGATGTTCTGTCATTCGTTCGGCTTTTTTTTTCGAAGTTGCAGCTGGACCCTTTGAAGGGTTGCCTACGTACCCGTGGGAGGGGATCAAGCCACACATAGTTTTGTTCGATGGAGCGATGTTTTCTCTTTCGCTCGTTGTGACGAGGCAAAGATTACGTGAAACAACTCACTTGGTATGTGAGCAAAAGTGACATGTTGTCATCTGCTTAAGGCCGGGCAAAAGTGACATGCTGTCATTCGTCCGATAACAGGCGAAAGTGATGGTAGGTCATTTCATCGGGCGAAAGTGATGGTTAGATCATTCACTCGGTATATATATATATATATATTTTATTTAGCTTAGTTGCGCTACTTGCGGAGGTTTGAGGTGTTCCATGAATGCGGTATCGAATCGCCATAAGAAGTCTCTAATCGAGAGACGCCGGGTTTTATGATTTCGACTATCATGTATGAGCTTTTCCAATTCGCTCCTAGTTTGCCAGCTCCCCATTCCTTTGTTTTCTTGAAAACTTTGCGGAGGACGAGGTCGTTGAGATTTAATAGTCTCGTCCAAACCTTCCTATTGTAATACACTTTTGCGAGATGCTGATACTTCTGGATCCGAAGGAGAGATTGGCTGCGTCGTTCCTCGATCGCATCGAGGGCGTATAGCATTATCTCGATGTTTAGTTCTGTGTTCTGGGGCATCTTTGCCCGTCGTAAACTAGCTATGTTTACTTCAGCTGGAGCCATCGCCTCGATTCCATACACTAATGAATACGTGGTTTGGCCCTTGGCAATTCACGGCGTCGTTTGGTGGGACCAGAGGACACTGTTGAGTTCGTCCGCCCAATGTCCCTTTATGAGATTGAGACGTTTCTTAATCCCATCGATGATCGTTTTGTTCGTAGCTTCGGCCTGGCCATTACCTTGCGGATAGCGAGGCGTTGATGTGCTCAGGCGGATCGCCCATCTTTCACAGAAACATCAAAGTTTGTTAGAAATAAACTAGGAGCCGTTGTCAAATGACGATTTCGTTGGGGAGGCCGTGCCGACATATAATATTCTTCCAGGCAAAGGGTTGTACTTCTTTCTCCGTCACATGGACAAGTGCTTCTGCCTCCACCCATTTGGTGAAGTAATCTGTCATAACAAGGATAAATCATCGCTGTCTCGAGTTCGGCAATGGTCCGAATATGTCCGTTGCCCAGCGCATGAACGGGTAGGGGGCTATAATAGTCCTTAGTAGCTTGGTCGAAGAATGTATATTAGGTGCACGTCGATGGCACTTATCACGTTTTTGGGCGTACTCTTTGCAGTCGGAGACCATGGTCGGCCAGAAGTGGCCCATACCTTGATTTTGAGGACTAAGGCCTGAACACCCGAATGATTTCCTGCGGATCCCTCATGGGTTTGAGCCATGACGAGGCGCGTTTTATCTCTGTGGATACAAGTCAGGAGTATGTTATTCGCTGTTCGGCGGTAGAGTTTGTCGCCAAAGACAATGTACATTGTGCTTTTTGCTTTCACTCGACGACCTTCCCATTTGTCTGTCGGCAATGTCCCCTTTGTCAGGTATTCGATAAAAGGGGTCCTCCAATTGGGAAATTGCTTTCCAGGGGAGGAGTCCGGCGAATTGATCTCTATTTCATCGTTCTCCGCAATCGGCATGATGATGAGGTCGCCATCGCGGGGTTGTGATATGCTTGGTTTGTCGATGTGCTGGATAGGAATCTTCGGCAGATTGAATTCTTAGGTCCACTCCCAAGCGCTGCTAATCCATATGCGCAAACGTTCTCCCCATGCTAGATTTTGGTTAGATCGAAAGATTCAAATTCTTTGGCGAGGTCTTGGACTACTCGTAGGTACGGGTCCATTCGTTCGTTCTTGACAACGTAGTCACCGCGTAACTGATTAGCGACTAACTGGGAGTTACAGTATGCATGGATACGTTTCGCCCTGACGGCTCTAGCGAGTCACAAGCCAGCAATAAGGGATTCATATTCAACCTCATTGTTGGACGCCTTTAATCCTAACCTGAACGATTGGCGGAGTAGTTCGCCCTTTGGCGATTGTAGTTGAACGCCGATTCCGGACCCCGTGGTTTAAGATGATCCATCGACATGTAGAATCCAGTTTTCTCGGGCAACGGGATGAGATCTCGTTTGAGTTCGGGGGGGGGGAGCTCGATGATGAAATCTTTCAACACTTGAGATTTTTTTGGCCGGCTTACTATGATAGGTTATGTCATGTTCGCTGAATTCGTTCGTCCACTACGACATGCGGCTCGACTGATTGGTCTTCCGCATGATCGTTTGTAAGGGCTGATTGGGAGGATGACTATTGAATGAGATTGGAAGTAGGGCCAGAGTTTCTTGCCGAGGTTACGACGGCAAGAGCCATTTTCTATATCGTGGAGTATCGTGTTTCCGCATCGGTCATCCATTTGCTGGTGTACAATATCGGTCTTTTTCCCCGCAATCTTCTTTGATTAGAACACTACTTACGGCCGTGGGAGAGACTGCGATATAAGGATAGCATATCGCCTTTTTCGGGTTTAGCCATTACCGGTGGCGTCGTTACATAAGTCTTTAGTTGGTCGAACGCTTCTTCACATTTTTTGTCTGAGACGTATTTCTTATTGCGGTGCAACAGGTTATAGCAAGGAATGCACTTATTGGTCGAGCGGGAGATGAACTGTTTAAGTGCTGCCCCCGAACGGTCAATTACTATACGTCACGGCTATTATTAGGACTGGGGAGATCTAAGATCGTGGATATCTGCTTTGGATTCGCCTCGATTTGTCGATGGGGCCACAATGTTGCCGAGGAATTCGCCAGATGGTCGGCCTCTGCGAGGGGTTTGACCAACATATCATCGATATAAACTTCCATGGTATTTCCCAATTGATCGGCGAACATCTGGTTGACAAGTCATTGGTAGGTGGCACCTGTATTTTTTAGGCCGAATGGCATGACTTGATAGAAATGTGTTCCTATGTTCGTGATGAACGCTGTTTTTTCGCTGTCATGGGGGGGGGGGGGTGTATTGCTATCTGGTTGTATCCAGAAAATGCGTCCATGAATGTCACTAGCTCGTTTTCCGCTGTCGACTCGACTAGGCGATCAATATGGGGAGGGTGAAGCTATCCTTCGGACATGTTCAGGTCTATGAAATCGACGCAGACGCACCATTTGCAATTCTTCTTCCTAACCACCATCGGATTGGCTAACGAATCTGGGTATTTAACTTCAGTGATGAATCCCGCAGCGAGTAATCGATCGACCTTGTCGTTTACTGCTTTCGATCGTTCGGGGCCTAACTTGCGTCTCTTCTGTCAAACCGGCTTGAAAGTTGGGTCGACATTGAGTTTGTGAGTCGTAATGGAAGGGATTATTCCTTTCATATGCGAAGTTGACCAAGCGAAGGTTGAGGCGTTGCCCTTCAGGAAAGACAAGATCTTATTCTTCATTTCATATGCCAAGTACGCACCTATCCTTACGGTTTGCCCGAGTCATTCTCATTGATGGAAACTTTGAGAATTTATTCTTTCAGCGGAAAGAACTTCTCGATTGGCTTGACTATGGTCTTGATATGGGAGGTTTGTCGGATCTTAACTTCAGCGACGATGAGGTCAAAAACTGCAGCCTGATCGCCCCGGAGGGTGATGATTCGCATGTCAGCACTTGAGAATTTAACACATTGATGGTAGGTTGATGGGATTGCAATCATCGTAGACATCCACGGCGTCCCGAGTATTGCATTGTATGGGGCTTTTACATTGATGATGGAAAATTTGACATTTTTATTCACGCGCTATGCATGTACACGTAGTTGGATTGTGTTAGCATCATTTCGGATGACCCGTTGAATCTCATTAATGACTGGGCCGAGGGTTTTATTGTACTGAGATCGACCCGCATCTTGTCTAGAGTATATTTGAAAATGAGCTTGACGGAACTACCGGTGTCGAGGAGGATTTTGGTTATTTCGCTATCCCCAATTCCGAGCTCTACCAGAAGGGAATCGTTATGAGGCATGTGCACCCCAGTGGCTTATTATGTGTAGAAAGTGATCCGTGGATCATTCCCCGAGAAGGTGGGCCATTTTTTTTTGCGGTTACTGATTTGCAGCGGAATTCTTTGATGGTTCAGACGAAATCTCAGCAAGGTGGCTATCCACCGATGATGACGTTTAGTCGTCCCGAGTCTGCCAACCGTTTTGTTTTTGCATTGTTCTGCAACATTCGTGGGTCAGGAACCGTTGTAGAATCTAGGGCAAATGTGGTCTCGGCTTGTTTCATCACCGATCAGCTGAATCTCTCCCGGAGATCGACGACCGTGGAGTTGATTACCGATCGAAGGTAGTGTTTCTTTTGCCCTGAGTTTGTGACAGACGTCTGCCGCATCTAGCTTCCGTAGTTTAGATCCATTTAGTGTCAGTCGTGGATCGGTGGAAGCGAGACAGTCGGTTGGTTGCGTGATTTTCCACTTCAGTAAATCACGTAGGTCGTTCCCCTGCGGTTGGTTGGTTGAAGACGACGAAGCTTGAATCTGATATTTGTCGAGCGAATCGTGTTGACTGGTTTTTGCTTAACTATCATCCAATGGTAGGGGGGGAATGGGGGGGGGGTCGGCCGGATAGTGAAAATGTTGCGGCGAGATTTTGGTTTTTCCTCTTAGGAGGTAGAATCATCATCGTGCTGAGATAAGGCGGTTTCGTCCTTGAGGGGGAACCGTCTGGTTGATCATCCAGTCCTTTTTCTTCCTTTCTTTGCTCTTGCTCCAGCTCTTATTGACTTTCAGAGGTTTTAGTCGTGGGTTCGGGGTTTGCATTCCCGTTCACGAAAGCCGCGAGGAGGGATTCTTGGAGTTGCTTGCATTCCTTGGTGTCATGCCCTTTCACTTTATGGTAATCGCACCATTTGTTTGAGTTGTATTGTCCGTTCGGGGGATTCGATTCCGACTCCTTTTTCCCTTTGGCATCGAGAGTCCATTTGTTCCAACCCGGCCCACAGACGACCATAGCCGAATCCGACTGTTTGTCATCGGGGATGGCGTTAACAAGTCCCTTCTTTTTGTCCGGCTTGCCGTAGGGAATGTGCTGTTTGGGCTCCTGATGGGCGTCGATTGTCTTCAGGACAGCTTGTTTGAGCTTGTGTTCTCTCCTGATGAACGCTCATTTATCTTCTTCAATCAGGATGAATATTTTTGAGCGATGCAAGGGGTCCCTGAGTGAGGTGGTGGGGTTGGAGTAGAGGTCCTCTCGAAACTTGGAATGTATCCACAAAGAGTTTCGCAGGGCTTCCACTGCCCTATAGTCCAACACGTGAACTTTTAAAACCACCTACTTGAACCGTTCCATAAAATCCTGGAGACTTTCGTTGGCTGGTTGGGACATTTTCCAGGGGTCCACCGAGGATGCCCCCTTGCGTGTGAACATGATTTAGTGTTTCAAAAACCGTGCGGATAGGTCATGGAAACTATCGATAGAGTCTTCCAACAACCGAGAGAACCAAGTCAGGGCCGGGCTGGATAGGCTTTCGACAAAAAGTTGACAAAGGCCAGCGTCCCTTTCTTCACCGGAGAAGTGGGTTCACCCAGTGGCGATATAGAACGCCGTCATGTGGTCGGTTGGATTCGTATCGTCGGAGTAAGATTGGATGCGGAGCTTATTGATCGGTTGTACCTAACGTCTTTGATTTGCTTAGTGAAAGGGGTTCCTGAGCGTGGCGGCGAGGACGCGTTCGATCTTCAGCGCGGAGGTTGTGACATGATGTATCTTGGAGTGGATATCTTGCAACGAATGGCGTAATTCGGCAATTTTTCGGTTGGGCGCCGAGGCAGCACTGTCGGTCAGCCGTGTTAATAACGCGGTTTGCTTTATTAAGTGGTTGGCTGGCAACGTTTGGTGTAGGTTTTGTCGCGGCAAAGAGCCTCCGCCTTGCTGTTTCGGCCGCGCCGGTCTCACCGTCCAACTAGTGAAGGTGGCGGCGAGTGGGGCCAGGCGTTCGTTTGTAACCCTGTTAGTTTCCTCTTGTCGCGTAAGATGATCCATGATGCGCTGCATTATATCGGTAGTTGGTGGCGTTGCGGCGACAGGTATGGGCGCATCGCCGGCAGGAGAGTCGTCGGGACGCATACTGATTAGTTAACGCTGCTTCGTAAGGACCCAAGGTGAGCGCCAACTCTTGAATCCGAGTTTCGTTCATTTGATTGACATGAACTAAACTCGATTTGTGGGTTACTTCGAAGGCGTTTTACTCAATATACGGTGTAAATGTTCTCAAGGTAAGACAATCAAAAAGAGAGATAACAATCAATCGACTAGATCTAACGTTCTTCAGGAAACCCTAGGTTTTACCGTGAATCCTTTCTTTTGGTCCCCTTTCTCGTTCTCATCCTCTTTCCTTTTATAGGCTGCTGTCCAGATCCATCGATACTCCCTAGAACGTTTTCCCTTAAGGGGCCGGGCCTGGGACCGAATCTCGATGGGCCTTTCACCACAATCCAGAATCGACCGATTGACGGTCCATTGTGGCTTGCTCAGCCGCTTGAATGATCCTCCTCGCTGACGCCGACTCTGAGCCGTTTTGCCCACGATTGGCTCTATCCGTGCTAGTGGGCCGAATCTGGTTATTCGATGGGCTTTGTTGAGGAGTGTAAATTCCCCACTAACAACGCTTGAGGAGAACGCGAAGGACGCAACCGCCATGAGACTTCCGTAGACGAAGACAATGTGCACTCAAGGCAGTATATGAGATTTTGGAGGCTTTTAAGAAATTTTATGAAAGATTTATTTTTTAGTAATTTGAAGACCTCTTCCAATTTTTTTTTTTTTTTAAATTAAGAATCAAGATCAGTGCTTTATCCTATTGGACCTTGTGTGGTGAAGTTACAAGATCAATATTTGACCCGATTGGGTCCTGTGTGCAGAGCCACAATACCACTCATTTTCTTTCCCACAAGACAAGCCTCTTGAGATTCAGTGGGTTTTCAAACTGGAATTTTTGATTTTGTGTTTTTGTGGTATCAAATTTTGTTGTGACCCACATAAAGTTCAATTATTCTACTAGGACCTATGTCTATTTTATTTTATTATATTTTTTTATTTTTTTATTTATATTTAAATAAAAATAGGTAAAATAACTAAAAAAAGATATTTACAGATCCATGTCATTCATATCCTATCTAGTACCCGATCCTTAATATGCCCATTCCTCGACCCTATTTTAACCCTAATTATTCTTTTTCTTCCTCTTTCCCCATTGATGTTTCTTTTACTTCTTCACATTAAAAATTTTTTTCTTCATCTATTCACTCATTTTCTCTTTCTTATTCCAAATCAATCAGCCTATAGTCATATTTAATTAATTCTATCTTACTCAAAATCATATTTCATCTTTTATGTACGAGTTCAAGATATAGAAAAATGCAGAGTTTTACTAGTACAACTCTAACTAGTACAATTAGTACAACTCAAACTAGTACAACAAGAACTAGTAAACTAGAATAAGTAGTACAATTTTGAAATTAATATGGTGATAGTTTGGTTATTGCTTTCAGCGTATGAATGATGCTATAAATAGAATGATGTAGAAACAATGAGACATGTTGGTTTAATCTTTCTTGGCCTGCATGTGCTTACCAGTTGTTTACAAATTGTATTAGTTAAACTACTTGTATTATTTCTAAAAAAAATCATCTTCATCTTTTTGGTCTCGAAGCCCGTAGAAATCAGATGTAGACCCAGACAAATTGCAGTAAAAAGTCATTTAGAAGAGTATAAAAAATGATGTAAAAAATAGAAGAGTACATTAGTCTGGTCAGTTGATTGTATTTTTTTCATATAGTCGAATTAGTTGCACTAGCATTACATGTATGTACAAAGTTATACCAGAAGTTATACCAAAAAAAAGTTATACCAGAAATACCAGCTGTTTATATGTTTAGTTACGCGTAATTGTACTATATTAGAAGAAGTGGTATTTGACTGTAAAATTGAAAAAAATAGTAATGATGTATTAGTTGTATTATCTTCTATAACCCAACACTACTCCAATTTTAAGATGCAACTTATTATAATATCATATCAAAACTTCCAAAATGGACTCTTTACATTAACATTAACCTAAACTATTTTTTTTTTGAAAATTGGGTTATCAAACTAGCGAAATATTGATATCTCATGAATTTAATACATTTTAACATTTGTTTTTAGTTTTGACCAAAAAAAACATTTATTTTTCGTCATCTATATTATTAAAACTGAAGTACCTTTTCGTATTGTTTGGAAGCGTAGATAACAATATAAATGAGAACTGTTTGGAAACATAGATAGCAATATAAAAAGATACATCTTTTTATTTACAAATTTAGACTTTTCATTTACAATAAATTAAGTACTTCCTTTTTGCATTTCTTTTTATTTACAGATTTTACCACTACATTTAAAATAAATTTAAATTAAATAATTACAATTCTAAACTTTATCTAACCAAATCGATATTCATATATTGACCATTATTTTTTTAATATTTTGTTTCATTTTAAAATAAATTAACAAAAAACAATATGTTAATATATGAATAGTACAATTACATCAAATTATAAATTATTTTAATATAATATTATGTATAAATAAAATTATCAAAAATCTATATTATAATATAATATATTCTACTCTATATGTAAAATAAAAAACATAAAAAATATGCATGGGATTTTTTTATAAAACCAACGGTTTTTGAGTTTACGTTGAACATATGTTAAATCAAAAACCCGTGCCTGTGCGGGTCAAGTTCTAGTTTAAATTATTTAAGTTGCATCTAAATGTTTATATATATATATATGAAAACCATATTTGAAAGTTTTTAAGATTAATTCAAAAGGTTCTATCTGCACATTTATGAGTTCAGGGGTAAAATTAAGAACAACCTAAAGTTAAAGGACGAAAGGCGAAAAAGGAAACTTGAACTTGGGATTGATTTGTCGTTCATCCATGGCACTAATCGGCAGCGATGGTCTGAGGTAAGAACAACGACATGGACGACTTGAATAGGAAACTTGTATTGTGTTGCTTTTGTAGTTATGTTGTTTCTGTATGTGTCAAACTTAAAACCTGTGTGTTTAGTGAATTTGTGTTTGTCATAGTGTTGTTCAACTTGTTTGAACTTGATAGGTTTTTGGTATAACTAATACAATCAGATTAACTATGTTAAAATTACTCTAACAATACAACTGGTACAACTAAACAGAAGAAGGTACAACTATCATGTTTAAACATGTTGCACATTTAAAACCGTGATAAACAGATAAAACATGATAAATTTATTAACATGTACCGGTACCAGTATTTTACTTGTACAATCATATACATAATTGTAACAAGTTTTGTGCTTTATAAGTTTATACATAGTTGTATTTTGGTCAAAATTATGAAATATGTAGTTATACCAAATAATAAATAAATATACCTCAATTGTACTACTTGTATATATTTACATATCTAGAGTCACATACTATGAAATCATTAATTTTGTTAAAAATATATTCGGTGTATGTTTTTTCAAAATATAATGAACAACACAAGTAAACAAATTTTTAAAGTATAAAGTAGATCATGGAAACTTATGTGATAGTGTAATTATTACGGAAAAATTTGGTAAAACTTCTGATAATTAGGATGAACCATTCTAAGGACATTCCAACTTATCTAGTCTGTGGTTAATTTTTCACATGGAAAGCCAATTGGAAATTTAAAATTTCTTAAATGAAGAAGTTGTACCAGTTATACTAGTATTTCATGCTTGGTATATATAAAGTAGTTGTAGTAGTATTACAATATATAGTTATACTAGTTGTAGCAAAATTATAACACATAAACATAACTTGCATGTCATATGAAGTTTTACCAGTTGTACTAGTAGTACTGACAGAAACAACAGATTACGCATTTTGTCCATTATAAGTTTAAAAACACATAAATAACATCCATAACACACAAATAAGTTATATAACAAATAAACAAGTTTTGTAACACATAAGTAAGACTCATTCATCAGTTTCAGTTTCCTCATTGCCACTTCCCTCGTTTCTGCTTCCCTCACTGTCGCTTCCCTAATTGTTGCTTTCTTGGTTGTTGCTTTCTTCGTAACTGGTTTCTTCGTAGTCGATGTCATCGTTGCCGCTGCCATCTTTATTGCTTATGTGACCAAGCTACTTGTTGTATACACTACTAATAGCTGTACCCAGTTTAACTAGTTGTACGTTTTGTATGAGAGAAAAAGATCGAAAGCATTACCCAAGTTCATATGTGGAGGAAGATGCGCGAGTTGTTGTCGATGGTTCTGCTGCTCGTCGGTCAACCTCTGGAAGACAAAGAAAACTGAAGGAAGATAGCTTGGTTGGTGAAAAATTGAAGAAAATAATTTAAGTGAGAGAAGTTTAGTTGTTGTTGCGAATTGAAGAGGAAGAAAGGGATGGGTCCCACGCGAGGAGGAGAGAAAAAAGGAAATTGTGTGGCTGTTATTATTTTGATCCAATGGTAGAGATAAATGTTTCATTAATGACCTTATAGTAATTTACCATCTTTTAGGGTTATGTAGCATAAGCTTTGAGAGTTGTGTCCCATATGAGATTAAAATCCGCTTTTGTGTCAATGAACATTCTTTCTTTTGTTTTACCGTTTCATCATCATGTTCGATTTTAAAACAATAATTAAAAGCTTAACACCATTACCCGAACGGGTTAGACCCATCTTTTATGATTTATTACGAGTGAATTTCTCTTAAATACACATTTTTTTTTCGTTTAACAGCCTAGGACACTTTTACTTAAGAGGCACATTCATGGATTCTCGAAATTATTTTGGATAAAAATGCCCTCTTACCCAGCGAAAAGAGAATAGAATGTGACAGCGTTTAGTTAATAGTTTTTTACCCTTTATTTCTTTATTAGCTTACTTTCAAAACTGAAAGTATATAAATAAATAAATTAGATAAAATATTTTGTAATATTTTATTCTCTATATATTAGTATCCATTTGTGTATATATTTTTCTATAATTTTACATTTATATGTATAGATGTTTAAGTCGTAGACAAACTAGTCATGGACGGAAAAATATAAATGAGATAAATTGTGGATATGGTAGTTGTGGACAAAACAATTTGTGGATATACGAGTTGTTCTCATTGAATTTTTGTCTAATAAATTATATGCATCTTGTTATTTTTTTCAAAATTTCATAAAATATACAGACGACAACAACGATGTTTTGGACAACAACGCATCAATACCAACACATTAAAATAACAAAGCACAAAACAGATTTATGTATTAAGTGTTTGTGCACAGTGATAGTGTGGACATGTATATTGTAGATGGAGAAAATTTGGACATATATGTTATGGACTAAGACCGAGTTGACTTGCCGAGTCACGACTGTGACTTACTAGAGACTATAGTGGTTCTGGTGGCGATTTGATGAAGATTTTGGTGAAGCTTCTCATGGCGATTAGAGGCGCGTTCCGAGCTTTGTTTTAGGCATGGTTGGTGGCTACAGCTTTGTTTTTTCGGAGGGGAACACAGTAATGGTCTAAGATATTTGATACAATGGGCCAGTTGAGAGAAGGAGTAAAAATTCTATTCGAATGTGGAGAAAAATGTTTATTTCAGTGAAGCTTCTCTCAGCGATTACACACACATCCGAGTTCTATTTTAGGTGTGGTTGGAAGCCTCAACTTTGTTTCATCGAGAGGAACACAGCGATGGTCTCATAGTTTTGATACAATCAACGAGCTGAGAGATCAAGTCGAAGGAGATGGATTCCGAAAAGTAAATTTGAAATAGGAGAGGGGTAAGAGTTTTGGGTTTGTCAGTGGTAACAATCTTAAAATTATTATACATCAATTATGTAGTTAACAGGATATGCATTTATATGAGAGGAATGGTATAAGAGACAAACAACACAACAAATGTGTGTCTCAAGCAAAATGTATTTCTACATGTAATTGGAAAGTTAAAATGTGTCCTTGAGTGTTAATTTTTCATTTATTATCTCTTTCTCCACTGTTGCATTAGCTTTGATACCCAAGTCTATATAGCCTTTTTCTCCAAGGAGATCCAGTAAGCTATCTTGCAGCATCCAAACATCAAACCAAAAGGAGTTTGGGTTTCCACTATCCACCTCAACCCTGTGAAATTTCTTTGCCACAATTCTGTACTTCCAAAATTTCCGCACATCTATGAGCCAATCTTTGTGTTTCCATTAACATGCCATAGAGATCTGATATACTATGGATTTACTAACTTTCACTAATAGTATATGTTCTTTTTATTTTATTATATCTGTTCAGAATCTATTTTAGAGTGTTTTCAAGTCAATGTGTGTGTTTGGAGCAATGTGGAGATCATAGAGAAATGTGGAGCTTAATGATGAATAAACCCGTAGCTGCTGAAGAAATCAAAAGTCATAGTCGAGATTCAAGAAGAATTTTGACCGACACTACCTCCTTGGTGTCGCTCGACACCCACCCGAGTAGACATGCCGAGTTAAAGTCAAGACCGACTCAAGCTCAGAAGATCTACATAATTACAAGACTACCCTGGCTGACTTTATACCTAATATTTAGGTGTTTACCATTGTTTGAGAAACACACCACCCACAAACTATGCCACCATTCTTAGAAGCTTTTTAGTATTTTGTTTGGAAGATTATGAACTCCTTTTGAGCTTTTGTGTTGGAACTCCAATTTTCCTACCTTATTCTATTTAGGCATTCTATTCAGATCATTGTTATGCTTTGCTTAATCATGTCTGAGTAGTTTCTCTTGTTAGGTTTAGGGTTTTATTAGAGTTTATATGAATTATTGATAGATAGCACTGCTAGGGGATCTATTAAGAATCCTTCATCAGAATTGGAGTTGTTGCTTGTGTTCTAGAGTAGCTAACTAGAACCTTGAATTTAGGATACTGATAACTATGGCAGTAGGTTCATTACCTGACATTTATTCTGCTGATCTAGGTTAAATGCATGCGAGAGATGATATAAATTAACTTAGTGAACATATATATTAGGATGTTAATGCTTGCTTAAGGTAGCACCAATCGACACTCCCTCCATAGTATCAATCGATGTTTGCTCGTTGTTCGCATGCGACAACTGGAACAAAGACTTAGTCATCTGATCAGACCCACAGAGAAAGCTGGATTTCTTACCATTACATTCGAGTTCTAGGAAGGTTTATCACACATCCTTAGCATCATACATAATAATTCTATTTACTGAAACCCTAAGGCTAGCTATTTTATCATATCGTTTACAACCAAATGCTTAATTGTCCACTACTATTTAGTGTTTTAATATTAATTGCCTAGCTTAATCTTAATATCTCTACTCTATTGTGTGCCCACACTCCCTTTGAATTTGATCTCTAAGTACTACAACTAAACTTCTTATTTTAGAGAGAAAGTTGCTCTATGGTAATTTGAGTGATATAAAATTTGGTGCCGTTGCCGGGGAGCATTGGATTCACCATTAGACTTGATTAATAGTTTTCGTCTTTGTTTTACTTTTTGTTTTAGTTACTTACAAAAAAAATATTTTCTCTGTCTTTGAGGTGCATGCCCAGCAGTACCGGAAGCAAAAATAAAAAGATCAGTTATTCTAAGACCATATACGTTTAGAACGTACGATCTGTAAAGTGAAGTGCACATCATCGATTGACACCAACACTTCTTCGTTGATCGATAATACTTGTGAGCGAGACTCGATCGACACCAACACATCTTCGTCGATCGATACCAAACCACAAGCAAGCAACATGGTTGAGACTCTTGTGCTAACAAGGGATGATAATGGAAACCTGCATGACCCTGAGGGTCATCTGCGTAATGCAGCAGGTCAGAGACCTGATGATCAGGGGGCTGTAATCCCTGATCCAGAAGTAGCTGTTGTAGAAGCTGCTAATGCTGAGAATTATGCAGCCACTTCTCATGATGTAGCTGATGAGAATGTCCATGCTGCTCCACCCCGAACGTTCGCTGATTAAAACCGTCCAGATCAATACTACGCCAACAAATCTGCAATTTTTCCTCCTACTTTCCAGAGGCACGATTTTCAGGTGAAGCCTGCTTACTTTACACTTGTGGGATAGACACCTTATCATGGTCACCCACATGAGCATCCGATGGACCCTCTTGAGCAGTTTGATGATCTTGTATATGCTATGGAGTCCCTAAGAACAACCTTCTCTGTAAGATCTTCAAGTACTAACTTTCTGGAGATGCTTCATATTGGCTTAAGCAGTTACCACCATGATCTCTTACATCCTGGACTGACATGAAAAAATCCTCTTGCGTAATTTCTTTGAAGATGTGCGATTTGAGGACTTGAGGAACGTAATTGCTACATTCACACAAGAGCCTGCAGAATCTTTCAGAAGCTTCTGGATCAAAATCAAGTTATATTAGAGAGACTGTCCACACTATGGGTTCAACGAGATACAACTGCTTAGTACCTTCTTCAGAGGTATCACTTTGGTCTACCAGATGGCTCTAAGCACTGCTAGGGATGGAAGTTTCAACATTAGGAATCCAAAAAAGCTGTGGATTTAATGAGAACTTGGGATCTAGCAATAGCACCTAGAACACTGATTTGGAGAGGAAGAAATCGGCTTCTATCTTGGGGAAGGAGCAGATGGATGAAGTTAAAGACAAGCTGTACAGGTTCATAAGCTTCTCAAGAAGCAGGTGAGCTTTGCAGAAGGTGTAGAGGCTGTTGATACCACCAGTGGTAAGGGCGACGAAGAGGATGTGAACTACATTAGTGGCACTGGTTTTCAGAGGTCTTGAAATAAGAGTGGAAACATAAATTCCTATGGCACTACTCAAATGAGTAATTACAACCAGAGTTCACACTACCAGAGACCCTACAACAACAATAACAATAGGAGCTATGGAGCTTTTTCTTACCATAATTCTCCACCAATAACTTAAGAAAGCAAGATAGAGAGTATGATTGATCAGGTTCATAGAGGTCAGGAGAGACTGACAGGGGATTTTAATAGAAAGATAGATGCTGTGTACACCGACATGAATGAAAGTTAGAAGCTCTTAGCACCCATGTGATGAAGTTCGAGACTCATGTGGTTCAGACTACTGAAGCTGTGAGAAGACGAGAAGCGCTGATTAAAGAAATAAGAGAGGCTAGACAGAAGTACAAACATGAGTCCCATAATAGATGATGATTTCTGGCACGTGATGAAGGAAGGGAAACTCTAAGAATGGGACTTTTAAGTTGAAATTTCCATGTCTTTCGGCAGTTTGCATTGATGTCGATCGACACCAGAAGTTGAGCACCGATCAACACTCCATGCTGAGTCCGTAGGATCTTGTGAAACGGTGAGAATAGAGCGACACTCAGAATTTTCCGATCGTCACCCGTTTGCCTCTATACCATACCGTGTTAAACAACAAGCGTCGATCCATACCCTACAAATTTTGTTGATAAACATCCACCGGTAACTTACCAAGTGCGATTATCAAACATCAATGCTGAACGTTTGAATGCTTTATGATACCCATCTCAGACATCAAAGCCAACATAGGAAAACAACTAACAACCTGAAGATGCACATAACCTATGATCTTTGAGAAGGCTACTAAGGGACATTCTTTTAAGAGAGGGAAGATCAAATTTCCCAAGCATATGAAGAGAGAGGCTAATGAGAAGGATGTATAGCTTTACCAAAAGGGTACTATGGATCTCTGTAGACATGGCATTCGATGATTCTTATTGGGAAAATCGACTCTGGATGTTTTTCATAGAGAGCATAGAGACAAACGAGGACTTTTAGCGTATGTTCTATCAGATCAAAGAGAAGACGAAGCAGCAAATTACACTGAGGCACAAGAAAAATATGGATGTAAAAGCAATGATAACTTAGAAGATGAACAACCATCCAAAGAGAAAACAAAGAGTTAGTCCTAACTTAACCACATATTAACACAATAGGGTTCAAAGTCTTCATCTTTTGTTACTACCAAACTAGACTAAAACTTTAAAACAAAATGAAAGGGAAGAAGGATACCTTCTCTGCACTAGTACCATCTGCTTGAGAAGCGCCATGATTAGGGTTTTCATACCTGAAAGGCGAACCAGTATATTGAGATTTTGAGCTATACTTGTCGACCCATAACATGTTGTTCACGAGTTCAGGGAAGGTTTTAGTATAGTACGGTTAAGGGCTCTGGAATGTCCGGTTTATTATATTTTACTTATGTTGTAAACCAGTCGGTTATTGTTGGTTTAGTTGAGTTACACATGTATATACAGTCACTGTAACAAACTTGATCATTAATGGGAATCTGAGTTTACATCAAGAACACTAAAATGGTATCAGAGCATTTCCGTGGAGTTTTCTTTGATTTTGCTCAAATTTTTTGATTCTCATATCAATTCTCGCTATTTTCTTCCTTCGATCGGTGATCGGAAGCTGTTTCTGCAGTTGATTTGATCATAGAAGTATCCAAATCACCTTTGTGAGCTTCTCCGTCTCCTCAAATCGATCTTTGAGCTCCGATTCTCTTCGATGGTAAAACAAGGACGAAAAGCGAGAGGACGTACACCTATCTCACCAGATCGAACTCCGATCTCGACTCCTACAGCACCGACTGGTGTTGTGATGACTCCACACAACGATTTGACGAATAATCGAGATTGATCTACAGGATTTCCGATGAAGAATGAATCATACGACAACGTTCATAGTCCATTCTTCCTTCACTCTGCCGATCATCCAGGTCTATCAATCGTTACTCATATTCTAGATGGAACAAACTACAACAACTGGTCGATTGCTATGCGTATGAGCTTAGATGCAAAGAATAAGCTTAGTTTCGTAGACGGATCACTCCCTAGACCAGATTTGGATGATAGCTTGTTTAAGATCTGGAGTAGATGTAATAGTATGGTGAAAGCTTGGTTGTTGAACATAGTGAACAAGGAGATCTATGATAGTATTCTCTATTATGAAGACGCAGTTGAAATGTGGAATGATCTATATCTGAGGTTTCGAGTGAGTAATCTTCCGAGGAAGTATCAGCTTGAGCAATCTATCATGACCTTGAAACAAGAGAACCTTGATCTGTCTACGTATTACACAAAGAAGAAAACACTATGGGAGCAACTGGCTAACACCAAGACTACCACAGTGAAGAGGTGCAATTGTGATCATGTGAAGGAGTTAATTGAAGAAGCTGAAACCAGTAGGATCATACAGTTCCTTATGGGATTGAATGACAACTTTTCAAACATACGGGGACAAATTTTGAACATGAAACCAAGACCGAGCTTGACAGAGATCTACAATATGCTTGATCAAGACGAGAGCCAACGTTCTGTTGGGAATACTTTGAAGAACTACTCTAATCCGTCTGCATTTCAAGTTCAAGTCCCCCACCAAGTTGAGCAACCACATACACTTCTGGCTCAAACAAATACTCAGAAGCCACGGTGTTCCCATTGTCACAAGATATGTCATATAGCTGATAAATGTTACAAGTTGCACGGCTATCCTCCTGGTTCTGGTCCACGATGGAAGAAACCTCAGAACATTGGTGTTGCTAACCTTGCTCAGAGTACACCAGACTTACAAGCAGAGAAATCAGATTACTCTAGAGGAGAGATGTCTAGTGATCAGATTCAACACATGATCTCGTATCTCAGTTCCAAGCTCCATGTCTCATCAACTGAATCCATTCCGGATAAAACTTGTGCCTCGACTTCAAACTCTGTGCCTATGATCTCACAGGTCACAGGTACTTTCCTGGATCTATATTCTAAATCCTATTTTGACATGCTTGTTTCTTCAGTATCTACAGAACCGGCAGTGTCTCTTAGAGCTTGGGTATTAGATTCAGGAGCCACCCATCATGTTTCTCATAACAAAGACCTTTATGTAGAATATAGAGCATTAGATCAAACCTATGTCACTCTACCCAATGGTTATACTGTGCGTATTGAGGGCATAGGATTCATTCAATTAACTGATGTGATCTCTCTACATAATGTTCTTTACATTCCTGAGTTCAAATTTAATCTGATCAGTGTTAGTGTCTTGACTAAAACTTTAAATTCTAAAGTTAGTTTCACTTCTGATCATTGGTTCATTCAGGAACTTACACGGGAATTGATGATTGGTCAAGGTAGTCAAGTTGGGAACTTGTATGTCATGGATTTCAATAAGAGTAATCAGTCTATCGTTTCACAAGGTACTTCTACCACCTGTTCACTTCCACCAGTCTGTTATAGCTTTAAGATTGATTCTTCAACTTGGCATAATAGATTAGGCCATCCGTCTGATTCTAAAATAGATATTCTCTCTGAGGTGTTGTGTTCTAAAACTTTGAAAGATGGAAAACATAGTTCTCATGTTTGTCACGTTTGTCACCTTGCAAAACAAAAACATTTACCTTTTAAATCCAGAAATAACATTTGTGCTTCTCCATTTGAACTTGTTCACATTGATACATGGGGTCCCTTTTCTGTTCCTACTAATGATGGTTATAGATTTTTCTTGACAATCGTAGATGATCATAGTAGAGCCACCTGGATTTATTTGTTAAAACATAAGTCTGATGTGTTAACTGTTTTCCCTGGTTTCCTTGCCAAGATTGAGAATCAATATAAACTGAAAGTTCAATCTGTTCGATCTGATAATGCACATGAATTGAAATTTGCTGACTTGTTTCTTGCTAAAGGTATCATTGCATATCATTCATGTCCTGAAACACCACAACAAAACTCAGTTGTAGAGAGAAAACATCAGCACATATTGAATGTAGCTAGAGCTCTCTTATTTCAATCCAATGTGCCATTAGAGTTTTGGGGGGACTGTGTAATGACAGCTGTGTTCTTAATAAATAGACTTCCCACCCTAGTTTTAGAAAACAAATCCCCTTTTGAAAAACTAACTAACAAAGCTCCTGACTATCACTCGTTGAAAAGTTTTGGATGTCTTTGTTATTGTTCTACATCTCCTAAAGGTAGACACAAGTTTGAACCAAGGGCTAGAGCATGCATTTTCTTAGGCTATCCTACTGGGTATAAGGGGTATAAGCTGTTAGATATAGAGACACACGCCGTTTCTGTCTCTCGACATGTCATTTTTCATGAGGATATTTTCCCTTTAGCATCGTCTAACATCAAAGACATGACTAAAGATTTCTTTCCTCATTTTCATTCACCTGCGACCCCTGATGAAGTTCCCTCTGGAACCACATCATCTGATATTGCATCCTCATTCTGATGCATCATCATCTGAGACGATGGTTCCTTTCGAATCAAAGTCTCACAGACAAAAGAAAATTCCCAAACACCTGCAGGATTTTCATTGCTATAATACTTCCTCCACTATACCTTTTCCAATGTCGAATTATGTTTCTTATTCCCTATTATCTGAGCCTTTTCGTGCCTTCATTAATACAATCACCAAAGACTTTATACCGAGAACCTATTCAGAAGCCAAGGGTCATAAGGTTTGGATTGATTCGATGGGACTGGAGATTGGAGCTATGACACGAACAAACACATGGAGTATCACTACCCTACCTCCTGATAAGAAGGCAATTGGTTGCAAATGGGTGAATACAATCAAATACAAAGCTGATGGTACTATAGAGAGACCTAAATCACGTTTAGTAGCAAAGGGATACACTCAACAAGAAGGGTTGGATTATGAAGAAACTTTTTCTCCTGTCGCTAAGCATACTTCAGTTCGCATGTTGCTCTTACTTGCAGCTAAGATGAACTGGTCAGTACACCAGCTGGATATATCTAACGCGTTCTTGAATGGTGATCTTACTGAGGAGATTTACATGAAGGTTCCACCAGGATATGAAGAGATTACAGGTGAAGTTCTTCCAAGAATGCTGTTTGTAAACTTCACAAGTCGATTTATGGGTTGAAACAAGCCTCACGACAGTGGTTTCTCAAACTTTCTTCTACACTAACTGGTATGGGATTCTCTCGTTCTCACTCTGATCACACCCTGTTCATGAGATACAAGGAGGATGTCATTTTGGGAGTATTAGTGTACGTGGATGATATATTAGTAGTGAGTAATGATGATCATATGATTCAGAAGTTCATTGAAGGGTTGCAGTTACATTTTAAGCTTCACGATCTTGGTCCAGCAAGATATTTTCTTGGCTTGGAGATTGCACGATCATCAAAAGGGATATCAGTGTGTCAGAGGAAGTACATTCTTGAGTTACTTTCTACAACGGGTTTTCTTGGTTGCAAACCTTCTACGATACCAATGGATCCGAGTGTCAAACTGTCCATTGAAGAAGGTGTTCCTCTTCAAGATTCCTCTTCCTATAGAAAGTTGATTGGAAGACTGATGTATCTTCACACGACAAGACCTGATATATCTTATGCTGTCAATACCTTGTGTCAGTTCTCTCATGCTCCTACAGATATTCATCTCACTGCAGTTCATAAAGTACTTCGATATCTGAAAGGTACAGTTGGCCAAGGATTATTTTACCCTGCCGACAGTAAGTTTGATCTCAGAGGTTTTTCAGATGCTGATTGGGCTGCTTGTAAAGACACTAGACGATCAGTCAGTGGAATCTGTATGTTCATTGGTGATTCCTTAGTCTCTTGGCGTTCTAAGAAGCAAGACACGATCTCCTGTAGCACAGCTGAAGCGGAGTTCCGTGCGATGGCACTGGCCACAAAGGAAATGATCTGGTTAGCTCGTTTATTAAATGAGTTTCGAGTTCCTTTTCACCTTCCGGCTTATCTCTATTGTGATAACACATCTGCCATTCACATTGCTAACAATTCTGTTTTTCATGAGAGAACTAAATGGATAGAGCTGGATTGCTACAAAACTCGTGAAGCTATTGAGAGTGGGTTTCTCAAAACGATGTTTGTGAATACAGGAAACCAACTGGCGGATACTTTGACCAAGGCATTACATCCGGCACCTTTTCGAGATCTCATTAGCAAGATGGGAATGAACAATATTTTCATACCTCCATCTTGAGGGGGGCTTTTAGTATAGTACGGTTAAGGCCTCTGGAATGTCCGGTTTATTATATTTTACTTATGTTGTAAACCAGTCGGTTATTGTTGGTTTAGTTGAGTTACACATGTATATACAGTCACTGTAACAAACTTGATCATTAATGAGAACTAGGTGGGTTGCCCGCATATGCGGGCATAACTTTTTTATAAAATTGTTTAATGTAAAAATTCTTTTAAATACTATATTCATTATTAATAAATCAATCTTAGAATTCACTCAATTATATAAATTAATAATTTTAATTGATTAATATTTAGTTATGTGTTTTCTGTTATTTAATTTTATCTTTTTATTAAAAGATTATTTTTGGATAACAACACAATATATATTAGAATTATCTTTTTTATATTTTAAATAAATTTTAGATTTTGGATAATTCTTACTATCATTAATTTTAATCATTTATAAGATAAAAATAATTAAAATTCGTTTTTATATATAAACAATTTATATATTTTATTCATTAAGGGTATAAAAGATATTAACCACTCTAACTTTTAACGTGAGAGCTCCGTTGCGAAAAATCACTTCGCAAATAATAGTATAGATCTGAGTTTACATCAAGAACACTAAAAGAAGGCAATGAAAGTTTTCTCCTCCACGGTTTTCTTTCGTAGACACCGTCGAAACCGCCATACTTCTGTATTCTCGAAGCTCAGATTTATTTCATCTGGTGACGAAGAAGCTCCCAAGCAGAAAAATTAACACGCAAATCTTCAAATAAACACTTCTCTTTAAAAACCTCAAAGCTCGACTCGCGACTGCTTTCTCCATCTCTATATCTGTCGCAAACCCAATCACCATATCTGTTTGATAGAAAACGCATATACTGAAATAAACCCCAAGTCAGTTTCGAAATACAAAGTAGATTTATTGAAACACAAAGAGAACAAAATAACCCAAAACGATTTTCGAAATAAGAGGAGAAGTGAGAATTGTTGAAGAAGATAAGTGATATTTGGAGAAAGTGAGAGGGAGATATACATCAGAAAAGAAGATGAGAAGTGAGATTTGTGGAGAGAGGAGATTTTTTTTTGGTGACTCTAATTTCTTGTCAAAACTATTTTTTTCATCAAGTAGAAATGTGTTATAGTAAAGAGGAAATTTTTTTGGTATTTCGCGGTTATCCCAATTTCACATAAATATAGGCGGTATTTGTGATTTTTTTATTTGTGTTGACTAAGTTATTCACAATAACCTTAATTAATTGCTATCAGTATATACTAAAATAGGAAATTTTATTATTGATAGCACTTTGGAAAACAAAGCTACAATATGCATTTTTTGTAGTGTTTTTATGGGTAAAATATTACAGGCTTAAAGTAAACTGTGGAACAAATAGAACATGGTCGATTTTCGACAAATTCAAGTTTCGTTTAACCATTTGGTTGTTAGGAATGAGTCTTATTGTAAAGAATTTATTGCATGATTTCCATTTCTGTGTTATACGATAATTAATTGCGTAATTATCACATGGCGTTTTAGACGAATCGCAGATTGTCGTTTTGCCGTTAAATAATTGGATGAAACAGTGGTTTCTTCATTGTTTTGGCTTGGCGTAAAGGCTGTGTTCGGCCGGATAGACAAGGAAGTTGTAGGTCGAGGATTAAACCATGGAATTTACGTGTTAACATTAAGGTCATGTTAGTTTAGAATTGTATTTAAAGGGGATGCTGAATTCTGGTTCGGGCTTTTACCAAGAGTCGTAATTGATAGATGGCCAAAGAGCATTCGTCGAGATTGATAGGCCAAGTATGCCGTAGTTTTCTGTGTTAAGATGGACAATGGTTGTAGAAAACGATTTTCCACTTTAGGTTTCAGTTATACGATAATTGTATGCAACACTTCTTTGTTATGTTTATTTTCAAAAGTTGCTTCTTCGCATGACTTGATTTTACTATACGAAGGGTATTTCGTGTAAGGTTTATAAAAAGGGATTCCCATGGAGAGTGTTTATCCCAAATTTCTCGTGATGTTTTCGAGCGAGGGTTAGGTTTTTCTCATTAGAGTTATTGTATTGCGAAGTCGTTTTGCATGATACCGATCTTGTTTTCCCGTAGACTGTTTCGTATAAAATGTTTTAGTTATATGAAAGTGACGGGTGATCGGTTTTACGAAGATATTAAACCGGTGTTACATATGGAGATGTCCATGTAGCAATGTTTCCGCAGATTTTACGAGAAACGTTTCTGCTTTGATTTCGATCTTGGTGAAAGTTGCTTGGAGTTACTCATGGAGTTTTACCAAAGTTTATTTCGTTATGATCTAGTTGCGGAATGTTTTCATAGGTTTTTGAGAGGAATTTTAGTGATATATTTGTTTCTCGAGCGGAACGAATCAGTCAACCAGCGGTAGATCTATTCCACGAGCGGGGGGAAAGCGTTCCCTTTGTTGTGCTCATTGCTACTTATGTTCTTGATTTTTCTTTGTCGCAATTGTTTTTGATGCTTTTCTGTGATTCACTTGGTTCAACGGAAACTGGGAGCAATGTTTTGATGTTTGAAGATTTCTCATATAATTTCTGATTGTTTAGGCATGCCACTAGCCTTTAGACAAATCTTAGATTGTCGTTTGCTTTTGGAACGATTTTGATGAGACATCACATTGGCTAAATGGTTTTCTGCCTACTGGTGCGAGAGTTTGCTTTGTCGAAAGCATTTTCTTGATGCCGAGGCAAAAAAGTTTTTGAAGTGTGGGAGTATACGAGTATAGTATACATACCTACTCCCACCTTTTTTTACGAAAGAAACGGCTGTATCGCTATCTTGAAAATTGTGTACGTTTTCTCTTTCGAGGATTGGGATGATCGGAAATCTGAGTCGATTTAAAGACGACGTTGGGATTGTGACTTGGTGGTTTTCAGGTTAATGAATTTGAATATGTCGTTTTTGAGAAAATTGCTAGGAACGAGTTGGTTTGATCATTTCTAGGTTTTGCGAGAATTTCGATCGGTTTGCAAGATGTGCCTGAACAGTTAAGGAACAATACATCGAGATAGGGAAAATCGCCTAAAACTTAGTTCGCTAGACTATCCACCTAGAATTTAAGTTCCCTAAAAGTTTACGGAAATCTTCAAATCGTTTTATCTCTTAATATGTTCCAACGAAAATTCCAAGTCTCATTTTCAAAAATTTCAAAGTCGACATACCTTAGTTTTCTCGAAGATTCAGGTTTGCCTCTTCTCCGTTTTGCATTCTCATTTGCCCTTCCTCTTCTCGTGTTTGTCCACCCCTTATGGATAATAAGAATATCGACTCTTCCTGGATTTCTTTAATTTCCTGGCCGCGTTTAGGCTGAAACCCGTCTTGTAGATTTGGTTTAGTGATCCATATTTTTCCGATCCGGGTTGCAGTCTCCATATCAATGGTTTTCGGAAAACGAGTAAATACCTCGTCAAGTATTTTGGCGTTTACGGGTAGCCAAAGTTGACTTGGATATGCCAAGGGCGATGGGGTTGGAGAGAAGGGATGGTGAGACCATGGATAGAGGCTGATGGGCGAATTTCACTTCTTAGATCAGGTTCCATCTCTTTCCTTCCTCGAGAGTCTTTTTGAACGATCTTTGTTTGATTTTCCAGAGGTTGTCGAATGGTTTTGAGTTTTATATACGAGATTCGTGTCGTAAATGATTATAAATTTATTCTCCAAAAATTGTATCATGAAATGCTACATAGTTTAACTTTACGAATGATGTCTCATAAAATATTCTCGAGTTTAATTTTACAAAAGCTGTTTCGTAAAATGTTGTCGAGATTAATTTTATGAAGGTTATTCTTCAAAATGTTATTGATTTTAATTTTACGAATGACTTTCCGTAAAGATGTTTTAGATTTTGGCTATACGATAGCCGTTATACGGAAACTAACGTTTTGCAGCTGTTCCGCAAATTTAGTTTCCGAGTTTTATATCAGAAACTATAGCTGTGATGAGCTTACTTAACGCAACTAAACTTAATCAGAAATTTTCTTGTTTCCGTAGGATTGATCCGAGGGAGTATTAAATAGTTTTTCCGAAGTAAGCTTAGGTGACAATTATCGAGAATGCACTGAATATGTTACTATGGAAGTGACGCTTGAATTTTTACGAAATCTTAGGTTTCAAAAAACGTTTTAGCAGTGAGGATATTTTTCTTAGTTTAGTCTTTGTCAGCCGGTTTAGGTTTCTAATTATTCGATAGAGATAAACTTCGTTTCTTCAAAATTATTCGGAAGAAGTACATCAGTGGGGGTTGTGTACCCAATTTTTTGTGCTTCCTTTTTCCACGAGTAATCTAGGGTTTCTCCCCTATTTTTGAGAGAGCAAGCTTTATTTTACCGAAACGTTTTCAGAATATGTCTTTTAGTCGAACCCTTACTCATTGAGATTTCTCCAACTCGATAATGAGATAACATTTATGGGGTTTGATAAATTTGATCGTTGCCGTTTCTGGTTAGAGAGACAAATCGCGAGCTTTTTTTGGTGCTCTTCCTGTGGCGAATGGTCGTGACTATGTTTTCGATTTTCTCGAGCAATACGGCATTTTTGTAAGCGTTGGCCATAGGTGCAGTTACTGCTGGAATTATTTTACCAGCGTTTTTGCGAGCTGTGAGTTTGTCTTTCATATTTTTGGACATTGTATCGATCAAGCGTTTTGTGACCATGAGTTAGAGTAATTCGCCCCCCTCTCTTTTTAGCACCAAACTGTGTGAACCAAATTTCACACTGTCGATTCTAGTGACAAAGAAAATCATAGAAAACCATTCTTTCCTTGAGGTCCGGATTCTCTGCAAGAGCCAACGACAAATAATCGAATAAACGCAAAAATATGAAAATATAACAAAACAAATTAAGAAAAGTTAGATATTTATTTCGAATTTGTGTAACAGCATTGAGATTGTTAGAACAAATTGTAAAAGCTTCGGCCACAAGAGCTATCAGCAAGTTTAGTTCTATCCACCTAAAAACTTTAACCTAGTTGAGTCGCAGCTCAATAGTAAAAGACGAAAAAAGATAAGAAAAAGGTTTTGATTGATTTTGGACTGGACCTTATGAAAGGCTGCCTACGTACCCCTTTCGAGCATGAAGTCAAACATAGTTCAGTTAAACAGTTTGAGCAAGAGATCGAACTGTTTATGCGAGTCGTCTAGTAATCGAGTCCAAGACATAGAAACCAAGCATGTCGAGAATGATGCCTAAAGTTCCTAAGTTTTTTTCTGAGAAATGTCGTGCCTCTCTGCGCCCCTCTCCTTTTTTTCTCTCTTATATATGCCTTCAAAGGTCGATCGTCTTTCCGTTTCCGCCCCTGATTCGATTTTATCCTTCCGCGAAAATCTTCCTTATCTTCTCGATTTTCCATAATTCTTTCAAAACTTGACATTTATTTATCTTCGTCTCCATTTATATTCTGCCGAAATTCCATAGAACGTCACTGTAATTGGGATCATTCTCGTCAAAAATCGTAAGTGGGCCTTTATCATGTTTTTGACCATTTTGGGCCGTTTTGGCGATTTAAACGATTTTACTATTATTTTGAGAAATTGTCCTTCATATGATTACACAATCCGCAATAAAACAAACTACAAAGAGAGACAACATTGGTGTTTAAGTTAACCGTTATAGTTTTATAGATTGACTCAAAGTTTTTACAAAAAACAAGTCTTTGCGATTTTTGTCGTAATACTTCAACGAAAACTCCAATCGAGATGAAACAAGAACTAGTTCGGTAAAAACCCAAAGAAGAGAGTGATAAAGAGGATATGGGTCTAGTCGCGTATGGGCGAATAGACGTTGTGTGCGTTTAGTCGTCCATAGGCGACTAAACTTGGAGGCGACGTGGTTGTTCCTATGATTGTACAGCTGTTAGCCGGGACAAGCTATGCATGGCTATGAGAAGTTCATATGCGATGGTTTCTTGTTTTCTTCTTACTTGAAAGAGAGACAACATTTCCGCGGAAAATTTTGGACATCGGCTCCATTGTGACCATTTTTGTCCCCAACAATGGAAGACGGTTTCACAAAATTCGTCATTTATAGTAAAAAACCTTCTGCAAGAACCTTTTTTTGATAGTTTCATTTTTGGATAGAAATTATTTTAATCCTTGTCCGGGATAAAATATACGAAGTTTGTTCTTGTATATTTATGCAAATACGTTTGGCTTATGCCATATAATTTCTCTGATATTTTCAGCTTCTATTTGCTTAAGGCACAATTTCTCGGAGGATTTAAGCTATTGATTTTGCCCTGACCGATTTGACCCCAACAGTAATCCCTAAACCAGAAGAAGTTATTATAGCTAAAGGTGGAGCTGAAGCCCATGCTGCTCAACCCAAAATGTTGGCTGACTACTATCTTTCAGATCAGTTCTATGCCAACAGATTTGCTATTCGTCCTCCATCTTTCTAGAAGAACGATTTGAGCTGAAGCCAGCCTATTTCACACTTGTGGCATTGCCACCATTTCAGCCACCATTTCATGGACATTATCATGAGCGCGCTAAGGAACATTTGGAGCGATTCAAGGATATTGTGTATGCTATCAAGGCTAATGGAGTCCTTGAGGACTACCTTTATGCAAGGTTTTGCAAATATTCGCTTGCTAGAGATGCTTCATACTAGCTTAAGCAGCTACCACCAGGATCTCTTACATCCTTGACAGACATCAAAAACGCCTTCCTGCGTAATTTCTTTGATGATGCTAGAGCTGAGGAATTGAGGAGCAAAATTGCTACATTCACACATGAGCCTGCAGAGTTTTTCAGAAACTCATGGATTAGATTCTACACCTACCTAAGAGATTTTCCACAACATGGATTCAATGAAGTGCAACTTCTCAACACTTTCTTCAGAGGTATTGAGTTGTCTTGCCAGATGGCTTTAGATATAGCCAAGTTGGACACTGTTTAGAGGTTTCTGAAGAAGTAAGTTAGCTCCACAGAAGGTGTAGAAGCTATAGGATCTAACAATGAAAAAGGTGAAGAAGAGGATGCGAACTTTGTTGGAAATGGATTCGAGAGATATGGGTACCAAAGCAATATAAACTCTTTTGGCAATGGTCAAAGGAGTAGCTACAACCAAGGATCACAGTAGCATATACAAAAACAAAATAACCTATGGAGCCTCTTACTATCAGAACACCCCATCAGACACCCATGAGAACAAGCTTGAAGCCATGATTGACAAGCGTCGGGAGGGACAGCAGAAGATGACAGTGGATTTCAATGGAAAGATTGATGATGTCTATGCCAACCTCAACACTAAATTTCAAGCTATCAGCACCCATGTGAAGAAGCTAGAGAATCAGGTTGTTCAGACAAGTGAAGCTGTGAGGAGACAAGAAGCCTTGATCAAGGAAAAGATTGAGGCTAGACAGAAGCACCGCGTCAGTGCCATCATAGATGATGATTTTTGGAAAGTTGTGGAAGAAAATACGCACCAGGAGGAAGAAAATCGTGAAAATCCCTTGCCTTGTTAGAACGACCATCGTTCGACATCCGAAGCTAACCATCAATCGATGGTACTTGAAGAATCCGTGGAATCTTGTGAAAAGATGGAAATTGATCGACAGCTGATATGGGGCTTTATGTCACTCTCCAATTAACCCTATTTCCCACTTTTACTCTCTCAAATAAGAGGTTCAGTGTAGTACTTATGGATCTAATCCACATAAACTCTAGGATTTCACAATAGACTTATTGTTTTCGAATGA
>CAJHQP010006224.1:0-39775 GCA_905132765.1 Moricandia arvensis | reverse complement strand
TTCGGAGCTAAAAGAGCTGATATCGTGTTAGATCAGGAGCAAGGAAGAGTAAGTGGAGAGAGAAACTTGTGCCGTCGCAGAGTATACACGATAAGAGCTACGAAATAAACAGTCCAGACTACATAAGAACAAATATGAGGACGCCTTTTATCGGTGGAAACAAGGGTAATAATCTAATCTAACCGTATCAAAATCATCTTTCTCTAAATTGCTTACTTTCTTGCGGTGTACGTATCTGGAATTGTCTGCATGGTACATTTCTTTACATCACCACAACGAACAAGAACCTCGGCAGATGTAGCCAAGCTTTCTTGCATCATCATGAATGGCCCTCTTTTTCTTCTATCTCTAGCATTTGACTTGTAGGATTTATAACAACCATATATTTATAACTTCTATTTAACCATTCCACTTTGTTTCTTTTTTGTATTACAGCGCTGCCACTCTGGTTGCATCCGAACCATCTACAGATGTATGCATAGTGAATTTTGAATGTTTAAATACATTCTCTCCGTTTTATTTTAGTTGCTGTTTTATGTTTGTGCACAAAAATTAGAAAACAATAGTTTTTTGGTTTTAATATAAAAACATCTAATCATATTTCAACTAATAAAAAAAATTAAAATAATAAATATTTTTTTGAAACTCTAGAATAACACTTATTTTAAAACGAAATTTTACTTCTACAATGAAAATTAATTTGAAACTCAGGGAGTACTTGTTAAAAGACAATTTCACCCTTTTAAAAAACATGTGAAAAGCAAACGCTGAACACAAACATGATTTATACATTCATCGTGTCGTGTCTATTTGTAAACTAACCAAAAACATTGTTAACGTAGTAAATATTATGGTCTTATTTCCTTTATAAAATACACTGAACATATAAGCAAATGCGGAATAAAATCTTCTCTGAAATCTTTTTATTCACACATTTCCTTTTATTGTGAAAGAACATAGTTTGAGTTTCTCTTTTTATTCCCAAAGCTATCTCTTGTTCTGATCACAACGCTCTTATCTAATCAAGAACTTCAAAAAATCTATAAATATCCACAGTATCTCCTAAGGACTATTCATTCAGTTGAAGCAAAACATTTTGAGAGAGAGATGGAGAAGAAGAGAGGACATGTATTGGCAGTGCCATATCCAGTGCAAGGACACATCACACCAATCCACCAATTCTGTAAACGACTCATCTCTAAAGGTCTCAAAACCACTCTTGCTCTCACCACTTTCATCTTCAACTCCATCAAACCTGACCCATCTGGTCCAGTCTCCATAGCCACAATCTCTGACGGCTACGACCAGGGCTTTGACACATCTGGCTCTATCCATGACTACCTCAAAAACTTCATAACCTTCGGCTCCAAAACCATTGGAGAAATCATCCGCAAACACCAGACAAGTGACAACCCCATCACTTGTATTGTCTATGATGCTTTCATGCCTTGGGCACTCGACGTTGCTAGAGAGTTTGGTTTAGCTGCGACTCCTTTCTTTACGCAGTCTTGTGCTGTTAACTATGTTTACTATCTTTCTTACATAAACGATGGAAGCGTGAAGCTTCCCATTGAAGAGTTGCCTTTTCTTGAGCTCCAAGCTGGAGCTTCATGTTAGATCTCTCTTCTTACAACTTTCTCAACTACGTTTTTGTCCTAATTAGTCTTTTTCCTTACAGGGAAGGAGTTGTTGTCAAAAGTTTGTCCTGTGTTGACAATTGGTCCGACTATTCCATCAATGTACTTGGACCAAAGGATCAAATCAGACACAGACTATGATCTGAATCTCTTCGATTCGAAAGATGCTGCCTTCTGCACTAGCTGGCTCAACACAAGGCCACAAGGGTCGGTGGTGTATGTAGCATTCGGGAGCATTGCTAAGCTGAACAATGTGCAGATGGAGGAACTTGCTTCAGCAGTAAGAAACTTCAGCTTTTTGTTGGTTGTCAGAGATTCAGAGGAGGCAAAACTGCCATTTGGGTTTCTTGAGACACTGGATAAGGACAAGAGCTTGGTCTTGAAATGGAGTCCTCAGCTTGAAGTTCTATCAAACGAAGCCATCGGTTGTTTTTTAACTCACTGTGGCTGGAACTCAACTATGGAGGCATTAGCCATTGGGGTTCCCATGGTAGCTATGCCTCAATGGATTGATCAACCTATGGACGCAAAGTACATACAAGATGTGTGGAAGACTGGAGTTCGTGTGAAGGTAGACAGTGAGAGCGGGATTGCCAAGAGAGAGGAGATTGAGTTTGGCATTAAGGAAGTGATGGAAGGAGAGAAGAGCGAAGAGATGAAAGAGTATGCGAAGAAATGGAGAGACTTGGCTGTCAAGTCACTCAGTGAAGGAGGCTCTACTGATATTGACATTGACAAATTTGTATCAATTGTTCAGAGCAAATAAGTTATCACATGAAGTAGCAATTTTTTCTTATATGTTCTCTTATTGAGTCAGTATTTCATTCAGTGTAATCTTAAAGTTGATGATTCATCTGGTTACTTCAATCTTACAATGTTTTCTACCATGTTGTCTTCTTTACTATAGCTTTGCTTCTTTCAGGTGTCTGTCATCACTCATCACTATCCGTTTTTCAGTTTAATCACTTTGGTTTCTGTTACTACGAAGACCTCGGCAGATGGAGCCTAGCTCTCTTGCATTACCATGAGTGCTGAGTGACCATCTTCTTCTGGCATTTAACATGATTTCTAGCAACTAGATCCTTTTCAACTAATGTAATGCATTAAAAATGTAATTGATATGGTTTTAACCATATATAATTTGCTACAAGTTTAATGTAGACCATACAATACTACAATATTTTAAGGGCCAATCTTTCAAATAGACTTGTTTAAGTTTTTATCACAAAATAGACTTTAAAAAGAAAAAAACCAAAATGATTTTTTTTTTAATTTTAAACTTCATTCTCCATAGTTTCACCCCATAATTCTAAACCATAAGTCTAGATTAGTTAACCCAAAGAGTATAAATGTATATCTACACCATTTAATAAAGTCTATTTTAATCATTTTTCTTCTTGAATATTATTTTGGATACAATTTTTTTAAATCTATTTTGATCATTATCTCATATTTTTAATGCATCAAATTAGTTTATAAAAATTCTAGTTGCTAGAAATCATGTCACAAAATTTTTTAATAACACTTTAAGCTAGACTTAAATAAAGCTAACAAGTCTTAGGAGTTTGGATCGATTAGTAGCAAAAAACTATGTTTTTCCGCCGAAACAAAAATAATTACGTTTTTCCACCCAAACTGAAATTCACCTTTTTAGCTAAAACTATAAGACTACGTTTTCACGTCAAAACTATAAAATTACGTTTTCTCATTGAAACAGTAAAATTATATAGGTTTTCTCGTCGGCTTTATACTCTCTTCACTCTCTTGTACCTGCAACTGAGTAATCTCCCCTTCTAATCTAAGTACTTGTTCGATAAAAAAATCTGAGAAAGAGCCCAGTTTATTATTCTGAGAAATATCCCTTAGTGTTGGGTACTTGATCTACATTGTTCTTTAAACGTCATCTCTCTTGGCATAATTTGATGGCATCTTAAAAATTATTAAAATGGAAAGAATAGAACATTGGTCTGATTTTTTTTTTTGAATGAATATTAAATTAATTCAACCCAGAAAAACTTGTTACAGCAAAGTTGCTTCTGTTTCAAAATAATGAAAACTACAAACTATACATCAGAATTTTGTTATCGATAAGAGAACCAAGTTACCATGGCCTTCCAGTAGATTGGTCTGATTTTCGGTTGTAAACAATCAAATCAAATGCAAGGATCTGGGAGTGAAGAGAGTGGTGTGTGAATTAGACTTTGCCCAGTTAATCACAGCTATCAACAATGTTTGTTGGAGGTTGAAGCCTTTATGGGTGTCACCCAACTCTACTGCTTTGATTTAATATAAGGTGTGTTTCAAAAAAAAAAAAATCAAATCAAATATAACAAATAAATCATTTATTTTATATACATGTTGGACCTGATTATTTTCTTCGATGTATTAATATTCTATATTACTATATATAAGCATCTAATTTATCGGGTAACTTTTTTATTTTTTGATACTTTAATGTTGTCAAACTCATATTTTTTGTTTCATAAACTGTTATTTATTAATGTGAACATTTAATTTGTATAATAGATTTTTTTTCCGAGATATATGTGATCTATTATTTTATTTTTTTGACTAACGTATGTGATCAATTCATGCGCATATAGCTAACTTAACGGCTAATAATGTCACGATTTTTACTCTGCTCAGAGGGTATTATATTTAAATTTGATAATATTTTTTTAAAAATATATGTACATGCATTTACAACTATGCAATGCAATGTCGTTATAACGGTTGCTTTCGTCTTAATCTATACTATACTAAAAGTTGGATATAGAGAGTTTTTAGAGTGTCCACCTCAGCACAAAAAATCAACCACTAATATTGATCCATGTCATCACTCATTAGATTATATTATCAGTTGCTAACGGATAGGCTTTACTTAATTATTTGCTTTATTAACAAGCATTAAACCCAAAATTAACCTTTCATGCATTTTATTTTGGCCCGCCTTTGACATCACGAGAAACCCACCAGAAGCTTTATTGTCTTCTTCGCCTTCTCTCATTCACATCGTAAACTCTCCTCCTATTCACCTCCTCCAAAACTCCTTAACGTAAAATCATACTTTCCTCCTGATTCATTAAACCCTCACTGACTGCAACAATCAATGGCCGTTCCACTCTTGCATTTCCCTCAAACTTACAGCTATATATATACCTCTTCTCCAGATCTTTAGGCTACTTATTTCTTCACCAAACAAATAATCACAGCAGGCTATGGCTAAGAGAACGGCGAGATCAACCCGCAAGACACCCACACCTCGCAAATAATGGGTTTGTGTTGTTTCACTATCTCTTCCATCTCAAAATAATTCTCTCACTAAAGAAATAGATTGTATGTACCCTTTGTGAATGATCCACTCCCGAAAAGGTTAAAGATATGTGCTTTGTTGTCTCAAATATCTCAAACTATGTCTTCTTTTTGTTTTCCTCTTTAATTCTGATTGTGATTTTTTTTTATGTTGCAGAACAACGCTTTCTATGAGTCATCACATTTCTGAGTATGATATTGGAGAAGAAGGAGATCTGAAAGATCTTGAAGAGGCAGTCTTATTCGTTGATCCACTCTCAGCTTCTTTAACAATGATCTCTTGAGGCAAGGGCTTTGTGAACTTATTGAACTTCATCTCTGGTAATTACAACAGATTCTTGACAAAGTCTTTTATGAATAGGAGCAAGATCTCATGATGAAATCAGCTACGAATCTCCTCGCTGTAGGTGTTTATACATCGAGAACATCGTTTTCATGACAACGACAGCAAACCAGGCAGAGCCAGGATACGCAGAAGATCGTAAGCTTAGCGAAACTGAGCTCTATGGAGTTGTCGCATGCACATCAATAGGCTGTTGCGATTTTAGAATGTCCCTGATCTTGCTCAGTTGGATAGGACTACTGTTAATTGTACTTGAAAGGATCAGCATGTGAAGCTTTCTATACACAAGAACAAGAAGAGCAAGCAAAGTTTCAGGCGCAAAATCAAGGTACATGATAGCTCAGGTTTTAACCCGATTATCTAACTGCAAGTGCACAGTAAAGTACGCAGTAGCAATGCGGGATCGAATCCACAGGGACCGATGATCACACGTAGAGAATCAGACAACGTTACTAGCTAAAGCGATAAAAGGCGAAGTCGATAGGACATCTTCGGTGTTCTTATCGGCCGCGCTAGACACTGCCACTGTCGACCACCAAGTTTGTTTCTGTTTCTAAAAATAACTCGAATAAGCAGTCATTTGAAATTCTTTCTGAAGCTTTTGTGTCTTCTACTCTATATGAAGTTGACGTAAAGAGAGTTGATGTATCTGTTTAGAGTGGGCTATATGAGATACCATCGTTCTTTTGCAGTGTTTTTAAAATTTTCTTTTAAATGTTACATGTTGAACTTTAGAGTCATTATATCCAATCTCTGTTTCTGACTAAAGAACCAGAATACTATTAGAGAACTTGGGGTTGGGGGAGGAGGTATTGTTTTCACATTTACTGGTATGAAGATAATCGGTGTGTACTTAGAGGCCGTAAACATTTACCGAACAATTGGAGACTGCATATCGTAATGTTTTTCACTGGAGTATCGACTTATGATCCAAAGTTAACTAGAACTAAAAAAAGATTCTACCTGTAGCTTTTTACCGCTTTGAGTTTATTGATTTTCAGATTCACAAAATAACCTAAGCTATGTTTTTATGCTCCCACTCTCACTCTCTCACCCTCTCAGCTGAATGATTGCATAGATAATATTGTCCTAAATTGTTAATGTAGGATTTCATGCTATCTTTACCGGGGCAGTGATAGTTGGGAAGTTTGGATTAATTGTTATTCCTCTTTGCTCCCCACTACGACGACTTTTACAATGTTTGATTATTATTGTAAGCAAAACAAAAATATTTAAACTCACATGTTCTCGAAAGTATTAGACATAATGCTAAAATAACAAAATCAGCATTTATATGATTATGATGGCAAGATAACAGTTCTTCACTTTTTATGAGTTAATAAAAACAAGGGAATAATCAACTATGCAACCTTTAAAAATAGATATTTAGACGAATGTTTGAAAACTAAGCTTAATATTTTTTAACAAATAAAACTTTTAAATTTTAAAAATTTGTATAAGATTTTTTAAATAAAGTTTAGATCAATATTAAATTATGAAGAAAATTTCAACAAACCAAAAGATGATGATGCATTGAAATATTTAATCAATATAAATATAAACGTACCAAATCAATGTAAACATATATTAGGAAAAGATAAATATTTAAAAATAATCTATCAACAATTATATATGAATTATAAGAAACTACCAGGTTACAAAACTCAATTGCTAAAATATTTTATTAAACATATAGAATAATGATTGAAAATATAATAATGGCAAAATCTATATCATACAAAGATAAACTTTTAATATCGAGAAGCAAGAATAAAATAAGACCGAGGTTTACACCAGATATACAAAGAATAGTAAATAAATTTCATTGTAAGAGCATATTTGTGGGACAAATTATATAGGATAAAAAGTGAAAGGAGTACTTTTATAAAATTATTGAACACTAACAAGTGGACAATAAAAACATGTTAGTGATGAACATTTAATCCTAAAATTTATAAAGCTTGATAATCCATATTAATTAACCATATACGATATATTTAAAAATGTAATAGAAAAAATATTAAAAGTTATTACTTGCCATAATATCATAATCAAATTTTTATTTTAATAACTCGGTAAATATTACTCAAAATTGAATTACCAAAAAAATACAAAAAATGTACATCATACCACATAAAATATCAAAAGAATTCAACGACCAAAATAATAAATCACATAAAACTAACTTTCACATTTAGTTAGTCACACTACTTATTTTTTAGTTTCACAAATTTAAACTTATTCTATATAACAAGATATTGACCCAGTCATATTCCAAATTTACTAAACCAAAAATAAAGTCAGAAATATTAAAATTACTTAACCAATAAAAACTTATAAAAATACAAACTCAAACAAAACCACTCACTTAATAGTAAATGGATAATTTGAAATACTATATTTATAATTTGAAATTTGGAAAATACTGCTTAGATTATTCTTTGAAAACTACACTAATTTATATGTGAAAAAACATTTTATCATGTTTGTTTTCAAACTAAAAAAAATTAAAAATAATTTAAATTTAGGTTATCATGTTTTGATATAAACATATATTTAAGGTAGACACATGTTAATCATTTAATAGAAAATTGATAATTTTCCAAACTGTTTTAAAGTCCATCTTTAGGGGGAAAAATCTAATAAATTAAAAACCTACACACCTTACAAGCATAAGTATATCCCTTAGTCATCCATACGATCTAAATTTTGTCTTAACTCAATATCTACAATTTATTTTTTTACTACAAATTAGATTATGAAGAGTTTTGATTTTGAATTTTTTTCTATGATGCAAATTTTTATTATTTTTCTTTGCTAGCCTATTATCCTTTGATTATTTTAATTTGGTTAGTTTAAAACTTAAGAATTGACGAAATCTAAAACTAACGTTTGATTTTGTTAACCACAAGAGGATGGTTTAGTAGTAGGTGGATTTGGAGCGTTGATCAAATCGGATTCAAAAGCACTATACTATACTTCATTTAAATATTTTGAGAGAAAATCTTCCAGTGGACTATACTTCTAATTAGTATGGATTTTTCTATAAATTTGAAATATTCCAGATTAATAAAAAATGTTCTGATTTTTTTAACTATAGAAAGTAACCAAAAAACATTAGAGTAAATAGTAGATATGAAAAAATTGAAAAGACAGAAAATATGACAAAATAGAGATGCTTATGTTTTATTTTTAATAAGATATTGTGTATATATTAGTAGTATCATAAAAATAAAGTCAAAAAAACATTTTTATTAGATTTTAGTATTAACTATTTTAATAGTTATATGAATGTATATTGTAATAACTTCAAATATTCATATCGATTAGTTTTTCAATTTACATACATAAAAATGTAGTTTTTAAGAAGCTTAGATAAATATGTATTTCAAATAAAATCTCATATAACTTTTAATAATTTTATAAATTCAAAGTATTATATACCGCGCGTAGCGCGGTGAAGGATCTAGTATAGGTGATAATGAAATATCAGATATTAGTGAAGAACAACATAAGAAGACAATTTTAGCAAAAAAAAAACAACTTAAGAAGACATTAAAAAAATGTTCTTTTCTTGTTGTCTATCTTGTAATTATAGAACCGTATTGAATCTTACTTACTCTATTTTGGCTTTGTCTCTTATTTTCTCCATCTCTTTAAGGATATTACTTCTCCAGAATAGCAGTACAACGACAACAAAATCGATATTATGTGATTTTATATTTAAATTTTAAGACTTTTTCACATTTTAAGAAAACGTGAAAAGCAGACGTTGAACATAAACATGATTACTCTTTCCATATGCGTTCCTCGTGTCATGTGTATTTGTAATTATTTAAAAACCATTTTTAACATAGTAGAAGTGCCAACTAAAAAAAATTATGGATTTCGATTCAAACTTATTGAACTAAAAAGAAACATAGTCGATGATATGATTTTATTTCTTCTTTTTTTAAAACACTGAACATATAAGCAAATGCAGAGTAAAATCTTTTTTTTATTTACACATTTCCTTTTCTTGTGGAAGAAAAGCAAAATGATTTTCTCTTCTTATTCTCATTTTTTTTCTTAAAATGGAAAGAAAAACAAAACTATCTCTTGTTCTGATTACAACGTTCTTATCAAAAGGAAGAACGTGACAAACCGGTCTATAAATATTCGCATTATCTCCTAAGGCATATTCACTTTGGTTTAAGCAAAACATTTTGAGAGAGATGGAGAAAGAGAGAGGACATGTATTGGCGGTGCCATATCCAACGCAAGGACACATCACACCAGTCCGCCAATTCTGTAAACGACTCATCTCTAAAGGTCTCAAAACCACTCTCGCTCTCACCACTTTTGTCTTCAACTCCATCAAACCTGACCCATCTGGTCCAATCTCCATAGCCACCATCTCCGACGGCCACGACGAGCACGGTTTCAACTCATCTGTCTCCATCCATGACTACCTCCAAAACTTCAAAACCTTCGGCTCTAAAACCATTGCAGACATCATCCGCAAACACCAGACAAGTGATAACCCCATCACTTGTATCGTCTATGATGCTTTCATGCCATGGGCACTGGACGTTGCAGGAGAGTTTGGTTTAGCTGCGGCTCCTTTCTTTACGCAGTCTTGTGCTGTTAACTATGTTTACTATCTTTCTTACATAAACCATGGAAGCTTGAAGCTCCCCATTGAAGATATGCCTTTTCTTGAGCTTCAAGATTTGCCTTCTTTTTTTTCTGTTTCTGGATCTTACCCTGCTTACTTTGAGATGGTGCTCCAACAGTTTACAAACTTTGAAAAAGCTGATTTTATACTCGTTAATACCTTCCAAGAGCTGGAGCTTCATGTTAGATCTCTCTTCTTACAACTCTTTCAACCATGTCGTTTCTTTGTTCATGTCCTAATTACCATGTTTTTGTCCTAATTAGTCTTTTTCCTTACAGGAGAAGGAGTTGTTGTCAAAAGTTGGTCATGTGTTGACAATTGGTCCGACTATTCCATCGATGTACTTAGACCAAAGGATCAAATCAGATACAGAATATGATTTGAATCTCTTTGACTCGAAAAATTCTGCCTTCTGCACTAGCTGGCTGGACACAAGGCCACAAGGGTCGGTGGTGTATGTAGCATTTGGTAGTTTGGCTCAGCTGAACAATGTTCAGATGGAGGAGCTAGCTTCAGCACTAAGAAACTTCAGCTTCTTGTGGGTTGTCAGAGATTCAGAGGAAGCAAAACTTCCATCAGGGTTTCTTGAGACAGTGGATAAGGACAAGAACTTGGTCCTGAAATGGAGTCCTCAGCTTGAAGTTCTTTCAAACAAAGCCATTGGTTGTTTCTTGACTCACTGTGGTTGGAATTCAACTATGGAGGCATTAAACTTTGGGGTTCCCATGGTGGCTATGCCTCAATGGACTGATCAACCTATGAACGCAAAGTACATACACGATGTGTGGAAGGCTGGAGTTCGTGTGAAGATAGACAATGAGAGTGGGATTGCCAAGAGAGAAGAGATTGAGTTTAGCATTAAAGAAGTGATGGAAGGAGAGAAGAGCAAAGAGATGAAGGAGTACGCGAAAAAATGGAGAGACTTGGCTGTCAAGTCACTCAGTGAAGGAGGCTCTACAGATATTAACATTGACAAATTTGTATCAAAGGTTCAGAGCAAATAAGTGATCACATGAAGAAGAGACACATTTGTGTCAATGGTCGAGAGAGAAAATGAGTGATCACATGAAGTACCAACGATCTCTTATATAGTGTATTATTCTGTCAGTCTTTTCTTCAATGTAATCTTTGTGTTGATTCTTCATTTGGTTACTTCCCAATCTTACAATGTTTTCTACCATATTGTCTTCCTTTTAGTAAGTTTGTTGCTTTCAGGTGTCTGTCATCACTCATCACTATCCGTTTTTCGATTTAACCACTTTGGCTTTACTAGTTTTGGCATTTCAGTTACAACGAACAGGACCTCGGCAGATTGAGACTAGTTCTCTTGGATCACCATGAATTGACATGTTCCAACTGTTTTTCTTTTTCAAAAAAAAAAAGAATTCTCACAAACAATCCCTTCACTTTCTTCACCACTCACTTTTGTCAGAATAATAATTCTTTTTGATCACTTTTGTTATAATAATAATTTTTTTTATCCAACTCCAAGTGAATGTCACTTAGTTCTTCTATCTCCAAGTTAGTGTCACCTAACTAGTTCAGTTCAACTTCAGTCTCCTTACCTGGTTTTAGCTTAACCTTAGTAACTTCAGCTGGTTTCAGCTCAACTTCAGTTTTCTTAGCTGGTTTCAGCTCAACCACACTCACTGCATGTAGCTGGTTTGAGCTCAGCTACACTCTGTTTCAGCTCGTCTTCACTCTCATTAGTTGGGTTTATCTTAATATTCTAGGTTTGTCCTTTGTTGGAGAATCAGTTGGCTCAGCCATGGTTGCATCAAGCTTAGCAGTTTTCATATGGAAGAGCTTGCTTCGGCAATCAGAAACTTCAGCTACCTGTGGGTGGTCAAAGATTCAGAGAAGTCAAAGCTCCCATCAAGATTTCTTGAATCAGTAGATAAAGACAAGGTTTTTTTTTTTTTTTGAAGTGGAGTCCCCAGCTTCAAGTTGTATCAAATATGGATGGAAGAGGCTATGCCTTTTGGGGTTCCCATGGTGGCTATGCCTCAATGGACCCATCAACCACGAGATGATTACCAAAGTTTATCCTTTACGTTACTGAGCTAAATTGATATAGTCATTACTTTGAAGGTTGAAACCATAGCTTACAATACAAATTATCATCAAACATCGTTACAAGTAGCAACATAAAAACAAACAAACAAGTAGCAAGTAAGAAGACGTTGTTCACAGGTTCATCAGCATAAACTCATCCTTAGACAAGGTGCGACCGGGACGACATCATGTGAAGATCCATCTATATATCATATCATAAGTCTGTGTCTCTTCAGACAAGGAGTGTACGGGATGACGACATCATTAGCTAATCCATTTGCATTATTGCAAGAAGCCTGAGCCCGTCGGTTAACCAATTGCAAGGCGAGATTCACATTGTCCATTACAATACCGTTACATGGTTTCTCCCGACTGCAATCCAACTTAACCGCCATATCTGTACTCGATGTCCCTTGTATGTCTTCATATCTCACATTTGATACTTCAACTCCAGATTCCTGCAATAAAAAAATATACAAATTAAAATGACTCAATATATTGAATTACAGGTTTAAGATTGAACAAATCTCTCAAATATATATATTTTTAAAAAAAATCATGTCTCAAAATAGATATTACGGAAAAATGACCAAAATATTTTTTATTTTGAAAATTTTAATATTTTTTCTATTTTTAAGCTTCACCTTTAAAACTCAATCTATAACTCCAAATCTAAGTTTAGATTAGTTAATCCAAAATATACAAATATATATTTACACGATTTAATAAATTCTATTTTTGATCATTTTTTCTTTTTAAAAATTATTTTGGTGACAATTTTTAAAAAAAAATCTTTAAGATATGGTTAATTAGTTTATTGTTTACCTGTTTAGGGCACGGTTTGTAAAAACAATAGTGTTGGTCTATGATGATCGGGTTCTTGACCATCTTCATATTAATATGTTGAAAAACAATGTTTCTAGCGAAGCTCTTGCTGTTTTTTGCCCATGTCTTGATCCTAACCCCATTACTAGTTGCCGTGAAATCCACGTTACTCACTGTCACATTCTCCACTCCTTGTTCTTCCTCTACCATCCCAAGACTTCCGATACTGTTTTAGAGCATCAAAAAAATCAGAGATAGCTTGTAATAAAGATATTAAGTAACTTGTATGGCAAGAAATGACTTTTTGTGCTACCTGATGCCGTGGCCTGGACCGCATTGGATGCCTTGTATGGAAACATGAGTGGATCCTGGACCGATGGAGATGCAATCGTCACCGGTTCCAATTCTTGAGTTAGTGATACTGACAGAGTGAGATGACTGGATGTGAATCCCATCGGTGTTAGGGCTATCAGCAGCAGCAGAAACTTTAACGCCGTCAATGTTCACGTTACTGCAGCTGTTGATAACTATATGGAATTTTTGACTGTTTATTGACGTTACGCCGTTGATGTTGATGTTATTCGACCCACTAAACAACAAAGTCTGCAAAAACATTTGACAAAATTGTTTTAATAAAAATACGGCATGTATATCAAGAAGTTTATTTGTTTCTTGTGACTCAAGCAAACCTTGGCACCAGTTGGGCAATTGCTACCACCATTGTTCTTGCAATTCCACAAACCAGAACCTTGCGCGTCAAGTATGCCACCATAGATTGAAACATCAGTAACGCTCTCGAACCAGATCCATTGTTCTGAGGTTGCGACAATTCTATAATCTTCAGGTGCAATCATTGATCCAGCTATACGAATAGATATTGGAGCGTCCGTACACTTCTTGCCTTGGAACACGAGGTTTCCGACCAAGAACCGACCTTTTGGTACGATAATAGTTGTAGGATTGACAGAGGCACAAGCGACTTGCCACGCGGCTAAGAAGGCTTTGGTTGAGTCTGTTGAGCCATCTGGTCTAGCTCCGTAGGTTAAGACGTTGATGAATGTGGTTGGAATCGGTTTGGCTAATGATGAGATTATGATGAAATCAAGAAAGATGAGAGCCAAAGGAAGAAGAAGGCATGATGTTTTGTAAACCATTTTTGTATGTTTTTTTCAGAGAATGTTAGTTTCTTGAGGATGAAGGATATTGCAGAAGATGGTACGTGAGAGGGGAATTTATAGGAATTTTATGTTGGTAACGTAATGATTAATTTTGTGGCAAAGAAAAACTGTATGAAATATGATTGATTTTATGAAAGTTTTTTATTTCATTTTATTAATAAAATTGTGTCAACTTGTACCCACATTCTGTAATATAAATATGGTTCATTATTTTTTTTGGTCAAAAATTGATTTAATTTAAGAATAGGAATTATTCACGTACGTTAGTATTGACGCAAAGGCCTAACATGAAATTTTGGAACATTTAATAAGGATTTTAGTAGTTTTTAGCAATTTAAAAATTTATGTTCATATATATAGCTCGAAAAATGGAGCTTAAAGCCAATTTTCATTTGGTTATGTTTATGACCGACTCTGATTGGCGCTAACGATAACTGTATATGAAACTATAACAGTAAAATTTGACAGAGATCTATGAATGATTTGCGGTTTATTGAATAACTAGTATAACTCACTGAAGAATATGTATTTTAGTTATTATTATTTTCCAATATGAACTAAGTTTAATATTATACATATGGTCAACTTTTTTTTTTGTTTTTGAAAATAACATACATATGTCAACTTCTTTGATTTTCATTTTTTTTTTGAGAAAGAAGTTCTTTGATTTTTCCGATCAGTAAAGCAATATGTTTAGTGTTGATAGAATGTTTACGTGCAACTCCCAAACTCCCTGGTGAATAGCAGAGAATCATGTTATTCGAATTGCATACGAAGATGAATAACTTATAAGAATTTTGTTTTTATGTAAGCAGTGATTAAAGATAATTAAAATCATTTTAGAAATTTCATGGTCAGTGGATAAATGGTTGTTTGCTAGACTTTAGCCAAAACAAATTAAGAGAAATTCGGAAAATAATCGAGGCACGATGGATCGATGTTTCTTTAGCAATCTGAATAAGAAACTTAGAATCATTGGGCTAACCCAACCATGTGGGGATACACATTCAAAACATTACATGAAGTATTAAATAAATGTAATAATTGTAAAATACAGGAAACATGCATTAAACAAAGGATGTATCATTTTCTTGTGGTGCCACGAGATTCGTATATCGTATGCGTTAAATTTACACTTCATTACGTAAGATTCAGTTTCTTGATTTTTTATACAAGTAATATCTTTGTTTTTGCATGTTCAAGAAATATTATTTGCTTTTGGCTGGTCAGCAACATAAATTTTGTGTACTACGTTCAATGCAACAAAAAATCAGTACAACTTTCATGTAGTAAAATTGATATGTATTAATAACTAGTGACAGTATTTAATATCTATGAATATTCCACTTTGAAATTTAAAAGTTGAATTACAGTGACTTAATCATGGGTCGATAATCTATTTTCCTATGAAAACTATGATATAGTATCAAATGTCTCCGGAACTATATTTCTATCTATTTTCCCACGAAAGTAAGTTCAAAATCTATTCCCCCTTCCAAAGTACCTAATTCGAGATCTATCTCCCCACAATAATCGAATAAGACGATTTAATATCGGCCCCACAATAACTGAATAAGACGATTTAATATCGGTTTACTGTTTTAAGTTAAACTGTAAACTACTTAAAGTTGATAGTTAACCAAATAAAATTCAATTAAGAATAATTTAAATTCGATTTATACCCGTTTTAAGACCCGATTTAAACTTGATGTATACCCGATTTGAGGTGAATTATTGTTTTTAACGAATTTGGATCTTAAATCCGGTATAAATCAGGTTTAGTTCATTCTTAATTGGATCTTATTTGGTTAACTATCAATTTTAAATAGTTTACAGTTTAACTTAAAATAATAAATTGATATTAAACCGTCTAATTCGATTATTGTGGGAAAATAGATCTTGAATTATGTACTTGAGGAGAAATAGCTTTTAAACTTTACTCTCTGAGGAAAATAAACAAAAGTAATAATTTCAGCGACATATGGTGATATATCGTAGTTTTCGTGGGTATTTAGATTGTCCACCCCTTAATCATTGAACATTTTCTTTATCATTTTTTTGGCCAAAAACATTTTCCTTACATAGAAGAGTAAAATACGGAGCCACTAGACCAATGCAAGCCTCATTTGTAAACCGAAACAAACTAGCCACCATGGTAATACAAACACAAGGAAATGGCGCGCAATTGAGGAGGCTTGTCTTTTAATATATTTGTATCATTAACAAATAATGCAACTATAAAAATCTATATATATAAATAATAAAGAAAAACTCAACCTGTAACTCAAAAGTAAATCCCCAGAACAGGCAAATAAAATTAATATTAAATTTTTATTCAACAATACAACTTACACAACACATATCAAAACCATCAATGGTTGCAACGGACTATATAATCTACAAAGCAAGGCCAGGCTCTAGGCTCAAGTGTGCCTTCAACCGCCACAGGCTCATGCATTTTAAGTTCCCTCCGTGTGATCCCGAGCCATACGTATTGGAACATAATCAAAGAAACTATAATTTACAATATCAGCACTTAAAAACTTTTAAGTAATAATCTCATATAATATTTTGTTGTTGTCAAAGGCAGTTTGGCTGAAGAAACCCAGCTTCGACTCCTCCTGCGTGAACACAAGCCGATGCAGCCGGTTTATTCCGGTACGTTAATTTAACATCCTCAAGTCTAATTCCGGTACACGGTTTCTTAGGACTACAATCAAGTTTCACTCCAACTTCAGTCGCTGATGTTCCATGTATATCTACGAACAACACATCGCTGATTTTGATACCCGAAACCTATAAAAACAATTAAAATTGGTTAACATCTAATATCAGATGTATTTGTATTAATTAAAAACTTAAGTACCTGGCCAGGGCAATTTTCGTTATGGGGACAATAGTTTTGGTCAATAAGGATTGGGTTATCTACGTTGTTCATTATACAATGTTGGAAACGGATGTTCCTAGCGAATCCACTACTGGGCCTGGCCCATGATTTGATCCTCACTCCGTTATCGGTTCCCGTAAACGTCACCGTTTTAACTGTCACGTTCTGTACACCTTCCTCCACGCTATCTTTCCCCAGGCTCCCAATGCTGCAAATGCAATATCCCATCCAAAATACTTTGTTAATTTTCTTATTTTAATTAACCCAGCTGATATATGAATGCTTAGTAATGAAATTATAATTTTATAGTATTATCTTGTTTGTTATTTGATAAAAACATATTATGTTTAATCAGGGGACCTTTTGATAATTTAGGAACCATACAATTTATGCATAATAGTTTTTCTAAATTTGGAAGTTAAATCGAATGTTTCATCTGATTGTTGTGTCCAAAACCGGTTCTACGTTTAATTTATCATGGAACTTGTAATAGAAGTATACAGTATGAATGTATATGTATTTTTACCTGATGCCGTGACCGGGACCACATGCGACATTTTCGATCCATAGACCATTAGTTCCAGGACCGATAGAGACACAATCATCGCCAGTGGAAATTTTAGTATTGAAGATAGAGACGGTGGAGGAAGACTGAACGTGGATACCGTCTGTGTTGGGGCTGTCTCCTGCGGCTAACACTTTGACTCCTTGGAGCTTTACGTTGTTGCAACCGTTGATGACGATGTGGAACATCTGGCTGTTGAGTGACGTCAGCCCGGAAACCACGACGTTGCTTGAGCTCTGAAACCCTATAGTCTGTTGATTCAAATGATAATAACCGTCTCATTCATCAATTAAATTATATATATTAATATATGCATGCATGGATGGTCACATATGCATGGTTGGTTGGTCATTTTGTCCATGTGAGTTGGGAATGGTGAGATAGTTTTTAAGAAGTCGTTAAAACTTCATAATTCAGAAAAGTGTATCATTAGTTATATAATTCTTTTTTTATTTGCTAAATTAGTTATATAATTCTTATTATAGAAATGTCATTAGCATCGAAATTAATAAGTTGAAGGCTATTGTAACAATTACTTTTGTTTTCATGATATTTTCTTTTTTTATAGTGAAACCAAGTTTAAAATCCTACATCTTGTCATTTTGTAAATTTCAGTTTTCATATCTTGAAATGATATTATTTTTTTTTTTAACATTCTCAACAAATAAAAAAAAATAAGGACGTTACGTACCGTGGCTCCGCTGGGGCAATTCTTGCCGGATTTTTTACAATCCCATAGAGAAGTTCCTCGACCGTCAAGAACTCCGCCGTATACGGTGACGCGGTCGAGATGCTGGAAAAAAATCCAGTAGTCTTCTTTTCCGAGAACTCTATAATCAGCCGGAGCCACCAATGTACCGTCGATACGGAACGTGACGGGCTTAGGCTTGCACTTGGAGCCGTCGAAGTTTAGGCTTCTCAACAAGAACCTGCCTTTAGGAACTACAATGGTTACTGGACGAGAGGAGGCACAAGCGGTTTCCCAAACCGTCATAAACGCTTTAGTTGCGTCTTTCTTTCCGTCAGGTTTAGCTCCAAAAGACAAGACATTGTAGGATTGAGCAGAACAAGAGGAGATGAAGAAGAAGACGAAGAGGACAAGAAGTGAAGCCATTGTATGTCGCTAACGTACGTACGTACACTTGTTTTAGATATACTTAAAGAGGGTGAGAGAGAGTGGAGTAGTGCGGTAGTGGTGCTGGTGTGGGAAGTTGTAGCGGTTATGGAACGTATTTATAGTGTTTGTGATGTATATTAATTTGTTTATTTATTAACTTTTGGAATTAAAAAATGATTATTGGATTTAGCATGAACATAAAGCAAGTAGGTGTGAATTTGTTTTGCATGATTGTCATTATTCAATTCAAACGTATCATGTAACTATGTAAGTATATATATAAGACCTGTTGTTATGTTAAAATGGAATATTAGGTTCATACAATATAGATGATAAATAGAATTAGAGCAATGCTCAGCTAAAAAATGAAAAATAAATAAACATGATAAACTACATTTTATCAATGGCACTTTTAGCTCCGGATGTTTAAGATTTCAAACATTCATTCGAGTTTAGTCCTGAAATTACAAAATGAACTATTATTAATAGATATAATCTTTTTTTTCAAATTGATAGGGATGCCAAATATTTTTTTAGTAAAAAAACATAATATAAGCTTATAATTTTTACATAATTTTAGTTAATTTAATTGTTTGAAAGTTAAAGAGCATCAATCTTTTGTTTTCCAAATTAAAAACGCATACTTTTTTGTTCTTTACAACGCAAGCAACAACTAAATCTTTGAAAATAAGTTTCTATAAATAATTTTCCAAAATTTTTATTTAATAATTATCTAGTGTGAAAGAGAAATCAGGAGAAGTAGAATAAAAGATAGAAAAGTGAAAATTTCCAGTGGGTTAACATATTTTTATTGGAGAAATACACGAAACAACGTACGTGGAAATGCGAAGAGTTCGTTAGTTCATGAGAAGAACACGCAAAGTCTTTGCACTTTTGGCTGCACCTCCAGCGTGATGATCAAGCTTCAAAACTAAATTGCTTTTATTTCATCTAATTTATTAAGATAGTGTATTAGCGAAGATCACGAGTATGGATAGGATAACAAATTCGTTTTGGACTTTTGATGCAATGATTTCTTTTCTCGTGAAGTTGCTTATGATTAATGTTTCTCTAATCGTGCTCAAGTACCTAAAGTTTCCTTTCCGTACTAATCGTCTGCTCAATGCAGAGTATTATATTCATTATGTGATAAAATTGATCTTGAAAGTATTCGTAGCTATTCTACTAATAACCCTATTAATTTTAACAGCACTAATCTTGAAAGTATTTCTGTAATCCATGGAGAAAAGGTAGAGATGAATTACATATAATGATGGAGACAAAGAACTAAGATGACACGTAGAAGGGTAAGAGATAATGTGATCAGTGATAGGATTGTAATGCTTTCATAACTTCATCAATAGACGTAGTTTTCTTATTTATAAACGTGAAAAGGAGAAAAAACCAGAGTAGTTATATATAATATTGAAACATTAATAAAAACATAATCATAGGGATTGTGATTGAGATGTAATGAAAGGGATTCTGATACTCGCTTCCTTCATATTAAGATTGGTAATAAAAACCAAATAAGAAGTTTAGGTCTGAGAAATGCCCAAAAAATTCAAACCCGGAGAACTAAACTAATCCAAACAGATGTACCGAACATGAACTGAAATCTATTAAATATCCGAACGGATTCAAAATTTTGGTATCTAAAAAAGCTGAAAGTAAACATGATCTAAACCAAAATATTTTGAGTATATGAATATATCTAAATCAGATTTATTTACTTGAATATACTAGTTATTTTTAGTTTTAGTATCCAAAAATATATAAAATATTTGGAAGTTGCCTAAAATATTTGAAAATATATATATGAATAATCAAAAGTAAATATTTAAAATAGTTAAAAAATATTCAAAACATCAAAAATACTTAAAATATCTATTTATTCTCCATCCAAATTCAAGTCAAATTAATTTTTATGTTAAATTTATGTATTTTGACATAAATTATTCAAATTTGAATTATTTTTAATTTAAAGTTTTGAAAAAGTATAAAATATATACGAATTTTAAAATTTTCATAATAATTTAAACAAGTTATCCGAATTTGAACTGAACTCGCAAATATCTGAACCTAACCCGAACCAAAATTTAGTTTTATCCAAATAGAGCTGAAATGTTTAACTTCGAAAATCTGAAACACGAATAGACCCGAATCGAACCCGTATGGGTACCTGAAGGTCCACCCTTACTGAGAACTGCTGACTTGGTCCAAACACTTCGTTAAATTTATGTGTTTGTTAATATGTGGAATAGTGGAAAACTAGGTAACTTTTTGAAAAATGGAAACCAGGGTTTGAGATCGATTTTTTTTTTCCTTTCTTATTAAACAAACGGATTCAATGAATAAATGCAGAAATAAACCGTCAAATTTAACGTCTATACCCTCTCTTTTAGGAAGTGTACCCTGTTTCGTATATCTTAAGGTAGCAACCAAGTGGTTAAGCCTCTTGCTTCTTGGCAATATTGTTGTTTCAATCGGTAACTTAAATAAGAAAAGATAAATGATTGAAAAAGAACGAGGAACTTCCTAAAATTCAATGGTCACGACTCACGTTGGCAATGCTTGCTACCAATGTAATATGCATGATCATTTGTGGAGAGTGAGGACACAATATCAATGCATGTGACCAAAGAAAACGATTGGCTTTAGTGAATAAACATTTTTTTAAGACAAACATTTCTGTTTTGTCAAAAAAAAAGAGATTAGTTAAAATTTTTTTTGGGAGGAAAACAGAGACTAGTTACTATCAAAATTCACTAAATATATATAAATGTTTTGAAATTTCGTGTGAGAACTCTATTTTTCTAAAATTAGGAAAGATTATTTTCATGTCGTGTAAATATGTTGAGCAGCAAAAGAAAAGAGTTTATGCTAAGGTAAATAATAAAACTATTTCTGAAATATGTGATACTGAGTTCTTATTCGCCATAAGTCATCCACTTATGTTAGATGATACACAAGCTATAACTGGTAAACATAAAATGAAATTGGTGGGAAATTAAAGAAAAAGAATATAGAGAAAAATGAAATACATTTGAGAAATTGCCAAAATATCACTTTCTTTGTACCACTTTTCAAAAATACATTAATAACTTTTACCATTGTTTTTAACAGAAAAAACACACTTATAACTCTTGGGTTAATTAATCTAAGACTTAGGGTTTAGAGTTAAAGAGTGGTGTAGGACGGGGGTAGGGTTTAGGAATTTAAAATTTAAGATTTTAATTAATTTTAAAAAAATTTGCCCCTTAAAAGTGGTATTTTTGAAATGTCTCTTTAATGAAGGTAAAAATGAAAAATAGTACATGAAAAGTGGTATTTTTGAAAATTTTCCAATACATTTCATTCTATTTATTTATGATCAAAATTGTAAAAGAATGATTTCCTTTGAATTTTGTTATTTTATTCTGGAATTGATGAAATGAATATTCCATTTTATTTATTATAAATGGTAAAATAAAATTTGGAATGAAAAAAAATAGAGCATTCTACATTGTTTTTTAAAAATTGACCATCCAATTGCAGCCAAATTTACATTATCAATTTCCTAGTAATTGTGTAAGAGAATTAAAATTAACCTCTTCTGAAATATATGTGATGTAAAGGTTACTAATGGTGGAGCGGAACAACATGGTTACGGAACGTGACAAGTGGAAAATAATACGGAGAGTGGAGATATTGGGCTAATTTCTTCACAGAAAAGAAAATAAATTAGGCCAATCACACCGAAAGGTTCTACGAATCTCCCCTATATTAAACGTTATCCTTATACTTCAAATGTTATCTTAAGTCAATCATTTGCTTAATCATATTTTTTGAAGTTCATGCACTTCAATTAACGTGCTAATGGAGAGTCAATAAGAAATAGTATAAGATGAATTGATCAATTAAGTTATTAACTAGTCTACTATACCTTTTCCAGTAATTTCTTAATTAGTCAAGGTCAATGGAAGGATCATGATGCGCCGTATTAATACTAGTTGCATGTTCAAGGATCGAAGTTGAGTGTGACTCAATCTTTCCTTAAACCTAGAAGAACGGTGCTCTGAAAACTTGCGCACGCAAAATAGGATAAGCTTGTACCCTAAGTTATTTGAATTATTTATCCACTCTTTTATTTTAATTAATTAAATGGATGACGGGAATTCAAGTTTCAGTTTACAAGCTCAGATCAAGCAAAATAGTCTATATCAAAACAAAACCTAGCTTCGTTCAATCATCATACCGGTGCGTTTCGCTAGACAAGTCCAAGAATCTTAGAAATATTATCAATCTTTGTTCCCTACAGTTGATAGTAACTACGAGAGGTTGGTGTTCACCTCGTTTCTTTAGTTATCGGAATATTCCATGCCATCACTGGAATAACTAGTTCGTGACGATCTCCCCACACTTTTCACCTCCACTGGTGTTGAAGCTCTTAGTGCCGAAAAGGAATTGCGGTTAAGGATACATATCCATTTAGAGTTATGTCCAGGATTCAGATCAAGGATTAATATCTTTAGAGCATCTTTAACGCACGAAACCTCATTTGGGGTTCTTATTTTTTTTTATCTAATTTAAAAAAAAATAGGAACTATTCGCGGGTCGCCACATATCAACAGGGTCCGCAAACAATACAAGAAACAAAAAAAAATAGTTGTTATTTAACAACATAAAGCAATGGCTCTTATGCTTTTTTGTGGGATCTACATTAAAAAACAGTCTTAAGAACCTGCATTAAAGATGCTCTTAAACCCCGTAAAATCATATAAATGAAATCAAAACTAAACAAAAAGACTGAACCAAAAACATCCAAATGATCATTCTAAGCTTACATACATAAGATCAATAGATTCTCAAAACATTATGAATGTCAAAAGTGAAAGAAATTGAAGAGTACACAGTAAAGTTGGTATTTGAATGTAAAATACAAACAAGTGAGCGTTGGTATATTCTACAGTTTTACGTAGGTTCATACTTTGTGTATATATATACTGATACCTTGTAACACAAGTCAACGTTTGTTGTGGCCATTCCGGCTCTCCTCTCCTTTTGACCAGTTACTACTGTTTTTCTTCCCACTCTGTGACTTGTATGAGCCTAAGTCTCCTTCACTCTCCTTCCCACTTTGAGATTTGTATGAGCTTGACTCACCTTCGCTCTTGTTCAGAGGTTTGGAGCTTGAATCTTCATCTCTTTCCTTTTGAGCCTTGGAGCTCAAGTCTCCATCATCCTTGTTCAGAGATTTGGAGTTCGAATCTCCATCATTCTTCTTCTGAGACTTGGAGCTGGAATCTCCATCACTCTTCTTCTGAGACTTGGAATCTCCTTTGTTCTTCTTCTGTGATTTGGAGCTGGACTCTCCATCACCCTTCTTCTGAGACTTGGAGCTAGAGTCTCCATCACTCTTCTTCTGAGACTTGGAGCTGGAGTCTCCTTTGCTCTTCTTTTGAGACTTGGAGCCAGAGTCACCTTCATTCTTCTTCAAACCAGTGGATTTGGAGTTAGATGGGATGGAGTCAACCCTAAGATTCTTAGCCGAGAAGCAGTGACGAACATGGACCTTATGGCACACAGTCTCAGTGGAACAACGTCCTTGAACATTCACCACAAGTATTGCTTCTTTATCCCACGTGTCCTCACACCACCAATTCTCAGGAATACCATCTACAAACTCCTCCAATGTATGGAACTCCTCATGGTGAACCGTGACCTCCACGGAACTATCCGGTTTTATAGTTCCTGCAGCTGGCATCACCTGAAAGAAACAAGATCAAAACAACTTAACAAGACACAAGTCTTGAGAGAATCTTGATCAAGGATTTGATCGTTGATACCTCGAGCCAGCGTGGGAAACCGAACGAGAGAAAAGGATGTATCTCCAACTTATCTTCATCTTCTCTCAACGTACTATGACCTTCACATAAGATCCTGAAGACAGCGCTCTCCTTGACACATTTGTTAGTGATGCGAAGCACGAAGGTATCTTGGTTCTGGAGAACAATGTTGTTGCTGCTAACAACTGTCTCTGGAACATAACGTAGGTCGTTAAGCAACGCTAAGACTTTCTCATTGGTCCTGATGATTCTCCCAAACTCTTGTCTCCTTACTGATCTGTCAACATGCTCTATCTTCACATGGAACTTGCAACGGACCGGTTTGTGATCGCTCTCTGTCACGTCCATACAAGCATCATACCTGTCCATAACCCGAACCACAACAAGACTGTTAGAAAACTCTTGAGAAGATAAGAGTTTGAATATTTGTGTTAACATAAATAAGTAATCCAAATCCCATATCAGAATATTAGACAAAGAAAGTCTACAATATAAGTTTGGTCCAACTTCACTTAAAACAATATTTTTTAGGGAGAAACCTTTCCGAAAACAACTCCGTGAGGTTTTATACCCAAAATGGACAATATCATATTAATCGAGGAGTTGGACCATCTGGTGACGAACATCTAGCTCTAGTAAGGTCCATAACAACACTTTTTAACATGGAAAGAAAAGCTTACATCATGATCGAAGCAACCACTGGACAGTCTAGACTGCATTCAGATTCTGGACTGGTGCGTGTGTCTCTGTATATTACTCTATCACACCATGCAGGAATCCTCTTTTTCTCACCTGAATCATAACCTGAGGAAGAGAGGACTGATGATAAACTTTGTAACATATAATAGGATACGAACACTTGGATACAAATGTGGTTTATGTACCTCCTAATCCGGGTCGGTGTCTTTCAAATTTATAAGTTGGAGGGAACGTGATGATGGCTTCACGCATTCCTTGGAAAACTTTTCCAGCTTTCATCTCTGCTCTGAGCTGATCTTTTTCTCTAAGCCAATCAAAGCTTCTTTGTGAGACAAAGTCTCTAGCTTCATCATATGATATATCAAAGAGCCTGTAGTTGAAGTCACCAAAAAATACAACCATGTCTGCCTCTGCTAGGTCCTGTTTGGTCTCTTCCGTGTTGACGTTTACATTCTGAAGAAAGATTCATGAGTGTAAGGCAAACAAGAAACTAGACATGATTAAGAACAAGAAGGGGTTTACATTTGCGCTCTTTGTGGTATGAGAACATGTAGTCACACCAGCTGCAAAGGTTAAAAGACATGAAATATATACATGTTGATAGCTTCAACAAAGAGAAGAGAGGTGAAAAGTAGGTTTAGAGATGTACCAGCTGGTGCATTATGAGCATTTGATGACCGTGAGAACGACATTGTTTTGTAGATATGATCAAAATCAGCATTTCTCCGGTTTACAGCTTCTAGATGTGCAGCTAAGTGACAGTTTATGAAGCACATGATCCTATCAAAGACCCTAATTCTCAAACCTACACCTCCCTAACATACAAAAGTAAATCAAGTTTCATGCCATTATATCATAAATCAGAATGATACCACATTGTTGAAGCTGGAAGTAAAGGTAATGTGACATTAAGCACATACCTTGTTACCAATTGCACGTCCAAAACCACATGGAACCGCTGCAACATCAATGTCTCCTACATGTGTTCTCAGATTCTTCCTCACCCTGAATTGAAACCAAAACATTTCAGGACACCATCATGGTTTACTTGTCCACTGGATTGTTTTCAAACTCACCAAAGTGATATGAGCAAACCAGCTAACTGCCTTGATCCCATGCGTTCAAAGACTGCTTTCTCATCTAAGGTCTTCCCTATTGTGTCTATCCAGTACTGCCCTATTGAACTCCCTTCATTTCCTCCTACCTAATATAGAAAACAAAATGAGTTTAACCATAACATAACTAAGCTATTGTCTCTTTCAACTACTGTCTCACCGATTCTTTAGCTGCTGACATTGCCAAAAAACCAGCACCCATCTCTACTTCTTGCAAACCTACAACAAGAATACCAACATCTGACGCTACAGAGCCTAACCAAGACATAAGTGCATCATGTGAAGCTTTTCCTTGGCCAACATTCCATGAACCAATCAAAATCCTAACACTGTCTGTCTGTGCATAAGTCCGTTCTTTTTCAGACAGTTCTGATCTTATTATCCCATCAAGAGGTCCAGGAGATATCACATGCCATCCACGTATACCACCATGAGTGGCTAAGCTGAAAATATATCCATTAGCTGCTGCCATCTTTATCACTGCGTTATTATGTGCAACCCATCCTGCTATTAGATTGCCTTCAAGATCAATTATTTGGATGTGACCACTGACATAACCAATGTATATTCTTTCCCCAAAAGTGCAGAAACACAACACAGCACACTGGTGGTGATGAAAATCTTGCAACCTGTTTCCGTTTCCATCCCATTGTACAAGCAAACCATTTGTGCACCCGGTCCAAACCATGCCATCTCCGGCTAATACTATTGCTTCTGTTCTTTTAGCATCTTCGTTTGCTCCTCCTCTTGTTGCAACTCTTCTAACAGCATCTGCAGCTCCCATTATAGCATTTCTTGAACGTTGCAAGAACCCATGTGGCTTGTCCTTTTTGGAATTTGAAGCAATCTTAACCTTTGTCTCATCCTCTGGTGGCTGATCCTGCCCTGATGGCATTTCGACGCGGTTCTCAGTCTGACCTTCTGTGTTGAAAACTTTCAGTAGCTCCTTTGTGCGACCATCCCTGTAAAGATAATGACCCATTCAGAAAATCACAGCCAAGAAGACATAAGCATTAGATATTAGACTTGTATGTATCAGTTAGTACTGACCACAAGGAGAAGGTGTGAAGCTGAGCAGCCCATACTTTAGATCTTACATTATCAGCTAACAAAGATTTGACTTCAGAGGATGATATGCTGCAGTTACCATTAACAGTAACTTGAGCCTTGAGATCAATCCCTGACTTCTCCACCAACAAAGCAGCCATATGTTTTTCCTCTAATCTAATCGAAAGTGATTTCTCCATAGATTCCCAAGTCCATATCTTTATTATACCACCTTCTGAACATGACCACAAATCACCTACATTTTCCAGTTACAAACATATGAATTTGAGACTGAATTCAACATTTATAAACTAAATAAGATTGTTATTTGATTTCGAGAGAGATTACCATAAGAACTCATGATTATAGAATTTACAGGACCCTTGTGAGCCTGCCAAGAGAGTCCTTCACTGAAAGGAGTATCTTCATCTTCACCATCACCATTACCATCCTTATTATCAACTCCAGGATCCATCTTCCAAGACATAATCTTACCATCCTTGTGACCACTCCAAACAAGCCTATTCCCATTGTCAACCATCAAACAAGTGGTGGGAGAAGTACTCGCCGACTCGTGAAACGGTGCAGCATCCTCATCTCCTCTCCTTACACGGCCGCTTAAACCACACCCTGGCTCAAACGCATCATCAAAGTTCCAGAACCTAACGCCACTCTCTTGTCCAGCCCAAAGTTGTGTCCCTGTACAAGCTATGTTCCTCAAGAATCTCCCCACTTGAGTCTCCTTAAGCGGATGCGGCCTTAGCTCTAAGCAAGGAGGCCGCGCTGAGTGCAAGGGAGACCGCGTGGGGACTTTGAACATCCCCACGCCGCCTCCTGAGCCTACAAACTCAGGAAGCGGCTGGAAATCTTCTCCGATTTCCGGCTGATGGGTGATCAAGTAATCATCGGAATCGTTGATGTCTCCGGTGAAAGGGAAGGAGGAGGAGTTGATGGTTGTGGCGTAAGGGTAGAACTCGTCGTCGGAAGAATCACCGGAGATACTGCAACCGGAGATGATCTCGGTGATCTTGGGGATGTCATCGAGGCTGTGCTGCTGGCGATGGCGGTGGTGGCGGGCTTTTTGACCGGAGGCACGGAGCTGGTGGCTGTAGGAATGGATTTTACGAGGAGGAGGGACAGAGCTCATGGAGGAGAGGATGTCATCGTCGTTGTCTGAGTGGTGGTGGTGGTTGTTGTTGTTGTTGTTGTTAATTTCCATGGTGGAAAAGATTTGAGGAATGGAGAGGAAAGTAGAGAGAAAGGAGATGAAGAAAATGTAAGAAGGGAGACAGAAGGAGAGAGATGAAGCGTAGTGTTCGGGAGAAACATGGTGGAGAGAGTTTGTTTCTCTTCCTCTATCTTTCATTGACAATACGCGCCATTTTCTCATCACTTTAGGTTTAAATAATTATACTTTCTTAAAATGTCACCGTACATTACACTCAAACATACAAACTAAACATTAATGTTGACTGATCATCATAATCACAATCACATTCAGACATAAGTTACTATACGGCTGTAACTGGTAAATTTGTGTAGGAATTGTAGGAATAACAATTAATAGGATAATATGAATACAATATAGAAAAAATGGAATAGATTCATTTTATTCATTTTCCGTTTGTTATAAAATAGTTTTATCTGTATTTTGTTTATTTATTTGTAGAACTGACGGAATCACTATTTTATCATATTTAAGGTAAATCATAAAACAAATTATGGAATTGATTATCATTCCACACTTTTTATTTCATATATTAATAATCCAGTTACTAGGCATGAACGTTTTACTTTAAACTCAAATCTAAACATTAACTCGAACCGATAAAACCAGACTAAAAATTACTTAAGAACTTAAATAAAACTTCTGAGCATAGTATCAAACATCTGAATTAGCCGAACCCAATTCGAACGCCAACGCCAGCCTAGCCTACCAGCTACAGCCTACTACTATTATTCAAGCCTGAAATAATGTGCGCCTTTTACTGAAAAAGATTAAAAAGGGTGAAATGTATAATACAGTTGCATACATGATACATTGAACAAATATTTATTTCAACGGTCCACACAAGTTCAGTTTACCAGTGAGAACATCACACAACATCCATAGATTGAAGCTTATGTATAACAGTATAAGCTTCTGTAATGATCAATAAAATATCATAACAAATCACAAGGTGGGTTGAAACGTTGAAGGTTTCTTCTTCTTCCACCTTCCAATCTTCTCTAATCCCTGAAATTTGATATATTCTAAAGGCAACATTATCTTCCTGACCACAAGCCTTATTCAAAAGATTGATGTTATTATTTACCATGCGTGGTTTCGCAGCAAGTTCGTTATCAGCAATAGAGATTGACTCAAACCCCAATGGAACCAGAACATTCTCGTATCTGCACATTTAAATATTACAGAGTGAGGATTCAGCGGTGTTTCTGTTAGTAAAAAGAGATAAGAGGAGAACACATTACTCAGACACAGATACTTTGTAACGAGGAACTCCAGAACGCTAGAGTGATCATATAATGCATACTTATATATGTATCTAATCAAATGTCTATAATATATTGTATAAAACCTTAAAGAGATACTAAAAATTGTACACATACGTATAGTCGAAAATGAGATCGAATTTTTCAACTGGCTCCCAAGTGAAGAAGTCTTCATTCAAGAAGGAGAAGTTTTTTGCATTGGGCAGAGAGGAAAATCTCTGCATTGAGGAAGTTTAAACAAAATGTGTTTAATCTAAGTGCAACATAAAGACTCTTGACTCAAAGAATCAGCATGTTTCAATCAAATAAAAGAGGCTGCATACATATATAATATTATGAGCATGTCCAAATTAAGAAAAGTATTCTCACCTTTGATGATTGCTCAACCACAGTTTTTGATATATCCAGTCCAACTACATAACGATCAGGGCAGGCCATAGCCACCACATCATAACCCTGCAAAAAAAAAACATGTTTCATTGTCTGTTTCAGATGATGAAAGAACCATACAAGGAAGCATAAGTGGCTTAAGTTGTGAAGAAAAGCTTTGTCCTTTTAATGCAAATGGTTACAGAGGCCACATGGGTTAGTAGTTCACACAGATAAAACGCATAAGGAAGTGGAAAGACGAAGCAAAAGGGACAGCATCAGGACTTGGTTTCAAGGAAAGAAGCTGAAGGCAATAGATTTCAAGCGTTGACTTGACATATTATATAGCAAAGAGACAAAAGAGTGATCAAAGAAAGAACGTACGCGTCCACAACCAGGAACAAGAGTTCTGCCTTTAGGCAATGAACCAGTCTCAGAGAGATGCAAGATGATTGGAGTTGGTCCTCCTAAGTCCCATGGAGTTGCTCCTGCTTCCCAGCTCTTCTCCCAACCACCTTAAAACCAATACAGATCAATCCAATCAACGACGACCAAAAAGGCTTCAGAGTAAAAGGATGTAAAGTTACCGGTAGAACTCTCGCTCATCAGCCGTAGGAAGATATAACGGGGAGATTCTACTGCCGGAGCTTTACAGGCGTTTTCCATCGTGTCAACGAAATGAAGACGAAGGAGATGATGATTATGATCATGATTCATGAGAGTCTATTTTATTTAACTTTTCAGACAACAAACGCACTACCAGACGCTGACGTGGATGATGAGCTGGAAGATGGAACTGAAGCTTCTGGGTCAGCTGGAGGGTTAGGTGTTACGGTTATGAGAACTAGCTTGAGTGTTGAGTTGTATCATTATTGATCTTGTTAAAGAGCTTGTACTTTCAAGAGACTATGAATAAAACAATCATCTTCTTATTGCAAAGAATGAGTTGTGATGTGTATGTTTTTAATGGAGACTCACAATTTACAACGAGGCTTTGTATCTTCTCCCAGAAGAAGATAGTGGGAGTCAATCAAGGTAGAAGAGAGTGACAATCTTGCGGAGATTCTTAGCTTCTTGACATGTCTCCATGAGAAGTTTACTGTCATGAAACGCGAAGCAGATTACTTGTTGTACTTGTGATATGATGTCCATATTACACAGCCTGCACACAACAAAATAACTCAGTTTCCATATGTGTTATCTGTTCTTGAAGATCAATGTGTGATGATGAACTTAATCAAGAACCTGCTGGCTTCTAATAATGGCAAATGATCATTGTGTGGCTTTTCTACAACGTTTTGTACCTGTGAATGACATAGCAATAGAGAAGAGTTTTCAGATACTGGAGATGCAAATGATCATTGTGTGGCTTCTATCCTTTCAGTGGTTGATTATCGTTGAAGGCGACGACCAAGAATAGAAACACAGAGACACGAAGTGTGCAAGCAAACACATGAAGAAACAAACTTTTTATTGGGAGAATATTCTCATTGCAGCTGTTAAGTCCAATGCTCTATATAGTTTCTTCATGCTTTATATTATACCCTTACACCTGTCAACATGTCTTTGTGCAACTTTTGCAACATCACTAAGTCAAGATCGGTATATAAAAGATGAGAGGTTTTACAGAGAGAAGATTATGCAAAGTGTAAATAGAGATTATGTGATTCAAGATTCTTTTTCATTCAAAGGTCCCATCTTTTCTTGACTCGGAACATCAAGACTGAGGTTTTGATGTCATCTTGTGGTACTTGGAGCATGAACTGCACTTTCATCTTCATTGGCGTGGCTTTCACTTTTCCATCTTCATCCCCAACCTGTTTCAATAACCCAAATTTTTAGTTGTGCTATCATCTCATAACAACCTAGCTCATACTACAGTCAAACCAAAGACACAAGACTCCTGAATACAATCTTTTTTAAGTATTCTATTGCAACATAGACTCGTCAGATGCTATGTAACATTGGGTAGAATTGTGTGGTGAATGTTTTATAAGCTATATATATAATCATATGACTGTTGGGGCTTTAAAAGAGAAGGTTTTATATTTTTAAGCTGTGCTAATCTCATAAGGACTCAAAATCTAACACATAAAACTCCTGAATACAACTCACTCTAAAGCTATAACTTAAGAGGGTGACAAGTATTCAATTGTAACACACTCTAACCAGATGCTATGTCACATTAGGTTGAATTGATTGTTGTGGGGAATGTTGTATATGCTATAAATTATAATCATATGGCTCGGTTCGGACTTGAGGGAGAAAAAGAGTTTCTCACAAATGAGATAAAAGAAGACTGAAGGTTGGTGCTTTACCCAGAGAGATGCCCAACCAAGGCGTACATTCGAATCATAACCGGCTTTGAACTTGTAGTCTTTACCATATGTGCGTTTGTACACTGCACTCCACATGTTTGAATCAAAGTTGTACCAGTAGCTGCGTAGCAAGTCATCATCATCATCATCATATTCTTTACTTTCACAAACTCAATAATGTAGCAGATCATATGGAGCGCACTGAGGCCACTAACCTCAACTTATCTGAAGGGCTAAACCGGCGCTTGAATGCAAATGAAGCAGCATTGGAAGGAAGGGAGATTGTTGGAATGAAAGACAATGCTTCATCCTGTATGCAAAAAGATGGCGAGGGAGGATATTCTATTACATGTACAGGTTATTGTATAATTACACAAAAAGCTGAGAAGAAACTCTTGTAGAATTCCAAACCTTATAAGCATATCTTAGCCTCAACTCTTCATCTGTGTAAAGAGCAGAACAAACACCATTCATAGCTTGACGTTTAAGGATCCCGTTAACAGATACTATTCTCTTGCTCTTCTCCTCCTCCTCCACTTCTTTCTCTTGCACTGAAACTTCGCCAACTGGGAACTTAAGAGTCGCTCTTGGCTGCAAGAAGAGAAAATGGCCAACCATTACAATAAGCACTTAAACGTAACAAGCTGCAAAGTACTAGTACCCAAACTCTCGCAAATGCAAAAAAAAAACATGCACACACTAAACAGAAGAGATGGTACTCACGTAGCCAATAGGAACAGGTGATGAAAGCTCGAGGGAATAGCCAGGTTCAGCTAGATTTGCCTCCATAGCAATCTCTCCTTGTTGCGCCTGTAACAACATACACTAGTATTAAAGACAGTATATCGACAATTCCATAGTAATAACCAGCATAATCAAGTAGTAAACCTAAGCATACAAGCACATAAACTGCTGTTCTGTTCCATAGAAAGACAAATTGCCACCACATGTACGCGCACTTTGTCAATGTAAATAGCCTCATAACTAATTTAGTTTAATGAAACACAAATACACAACCATACATAGAAACAAAAACCAATGATACCAGTTACTATACCTATCAACACTCTTCAATGAAACACACAAATACAAAATCAAACATATGTACAATGGAAAGGAAACAAAAGTCAACACCTTTCAATGAACAAAAAAAAAACAAATCAAAAACAGAAACTACTGTTCTGTTCCATAGATGACAAACTAACGCCACATGTACTCTCACTTGGTCAACTTAGCCTCATAGAGAAGTGTTTTTCTCTCATCAGTAGAGACGTACCTTGACATTATGAAGAGCTCGGAGCTGAAGACGCGGGGAAACATCAACAGTACTCTTAACAAAAGTGTTCTTCTCCTCGATATCATATAGAACAGAGACGTACTTGGAAGTGAGAGAGACCTGAGGCTGAGAAACCTCGCGCTGAGTGTTGTTCTGAAACGATACTTTGAGCTTGGCGAGGTTATCAAAGATCTTACAAGACACTTTGTTAAAGAAGAGGAGACTATCGCTGTCGAATTCAGATGTGACACGGAGTTTCGGTCTGTTCAGGCTCTTGAGAAGAGGAAAGACGGAGCGAGGTGGTGGTGGTGGTGGTGGTTCAGAGGATGGAGATTGAAGGGCAGGAGGAGGAGGAGGAGAGGAAGTGGAAAGGGTAGGGCTTTGGGGAGATGGATCCGCCATTGAAGTGGATTTGGGAGGAATCTATGACTATGGCGAAGTCGTAACAAGGGAGTCAAGTGTGTAGATGGGAAGAGTATGAAACGGACGGTTGTTGTTTCTCTTTTCTTTTTCTTTTTTCATTTTCTTTTTTTAGGACAATTATAAAGAGTTTAAGCTACTTCACCTGTCTGGTTATTTTTCACACGTGGTAAAGCAGAGGTTTAAATATAAAAATGATAAACAATAAATTAAAACAAAGAACAAAATTAAAATAAATCTAAAAATGCATTTTTTTTGTTGTTGTTGAGTAGTAGTTATAACTTATAAGCATTATTATATGATAGCAAGACAATGATAGAATACCATAATGTCTCTTTTACTTAAAATTAGATTGAAATTGGTATTTTATTTCTTATTAAGCTAACACTATATTGTGTTCTTGTAAGGAATATGTATATTGTAAGATAAATATATAAGAGTAAAGAAGTAGGGCAAATCTCTCAAATAGCTTTTTTTAAAAAGTTTTTATCACAGAAATAATTATAAAAAAAATAGATTTTTTTTATTTTAAGAAATTTAATTTGATTTTAGTTTTTTTAAACTTTAAATCTTACCTTCAAAATTTCACCCATAACTTTAAATCTAAGTTTAGATTAGTTAACTCAAGGGGTACAAATATATATATTTACATTCTTTAATAAAGTATATTTTAATCCTTTTTCTTTTTAATTATTATTTTAGAGACAAAATTTTTTTTTTAATTTTATCTTAGGGTACTTCTAAAAGAAGTATTCTGAAGTAAGAAATATAAAGTATGCAAACTAATCCATTCCCTCTATTTTTCTGGCCAAATCACCTCTTTGCAGCTAAACAGCTCTGGATCAGTCTGTCTGAACCATGATCGGCTTTCCCCGTCCCAATGAAAATCCTCTGGTTCCATCAGGCATCTTTGGTCCCGGTGGTTGCTGCTTCCCAATGCCTAGTTGCTCCATGCTGTTCATTGGATTGTATGAAGGTCCCACTTGATGATGGTGATGGTGATGATTCCCACGCCCGTTATGGTTCTGGTTTGGTTGACCTCGTCCTCCTCGTCCCTTTCCACTACGTCGGTTAGGCCCTTTTCTCTGCCTAACTACTTGCTCATTCCGTTGCTCCCTGTTTTGTGGTAGAAGCTAAGAATAATCCATGCAGACCCAAAAACGTATTTGGTGTTACTTACCGTTATTGCCTTCTCTTACACATGTATATCCCATTCCCCGGTACAATATAAGCTTGTGTTCTTATCACAGTCACAGTCAGGTTCTCTAGTCCAAGAAGAATATGTTGCATCTTGAGTCGGTCCAAGACAGGATAGATATGTTGAAGTGGGTCAACTACAGCACACGCATTTTGATCTTCCAAATACCTGCAAGTAACTTATATCATTATGCAAACCTGTATATTTGTGGTATCTATACGCCACTTTCTACACTGAGTTCAGAGAATGTAACTGCAACAGATGATTCTGAGTCGGAGCAATTAGGTTGAATGGACAGGATTTCATCAGTTGCTTTGTGGAAAACGTTATCAGCGTGTTTGAGTTGAGATGAAAGAGGGAACTCAAACATGAGTGGTAGAAATATCAGCCCATTTGAAGTAGGATACATCGGTAAAGCACGCCTCTAAACAAATTCGAAGAAAACAATTAACAAGGTGAACATCACATATCGCATGTTTACTTTCATGAATAAGTAACGAATTAATTAGAGGGTGAAGCAAATATACGACCAACATACAATCATCCAAAAAAGTAAGCACGCCCTGTATACTGTATAGATCATGTTGTAGAGTCGGATTTCAACGTATTGTATAGCACGTTCGCACCTCTTTGAAAACGATACGTTCACATTCTTTTAAATACGGCATGTTCGCACTTCTTCAGACACGAAATGATCAGATTTCTTCTGATACGAAATGTTTGCATTTTTTCGGACACAAAATGTTTATATCCCTTTAGACACAAAATGTTTATATCCCTTTAGACACAAAATGTTTGCACTTTTTCGATCACAAAATGTTTGTATTTCTTCGGCCACAAAATGTTTACACTCTTTAGGTGACGATCTATTTGCACATCTTTGGTCACAACATGTTTGTATTCTTTAGGTGATGATCCATTTACACATTTTGGGTACTCGTTTGCACCTCTTCCGTGATGATTTATTTGCATTCTTTTGATGACGGCCTGATTACACCCATTTGATGATGATCCATTCGCACTTATTTTATCATGATATGTTCACACCTCTTTGTTGACGATACATTGCACTTTTTTGACCATGACTTTATCTTTTTTATAGGAAAAAAATTTCAATCCAATAATCAGATCTTTCTATATTTTCTATCTAAGAGATATAAAGTACTTTTGCTATGAATATTGATGTTATCAAAAAAAATTATATTTCGCAAACAAAACTTTTAAAACTAATAGAATTCATTTTTTATGAAAAAAAAAATTTTTTAGTAATATAAAACACACAATTCTTAAAATTAATACATTTAAGTTTTTTATAAGAAATACAACTTATAATATTAATTTCCTATTATTAATTTGTATTTTATAGTGAGAAGACACAACTTATAAAATTATTAATTGTAGAAAAACACTTATTGAGATATTTTAACTACTTCTTGAAATAATATATTTTTATAATAAAAAGATACAAGTCTTAAAACTAATATAGTTCAATTTTTATGAAAAGACACAATTTTTAATAATGAAAAGATACAACTCTTAAAATTAATAGTTCAATTTTTTATGAAAGAGTTACAACTTTTTATGATAAAAAGATACAACTTCTTATAATAAAAAGATACAACTCTTAAATTCAAAATATTTTATTTTTATTAAAAGAGAGACACTTTCAAAATTACTTGGGATTGCTAAAATACATAATTTTCTTATAATGAAAATATACAATTCTTGAAACTAATAATTAACAGACTTTGTTTTCTTATGAAAAGTCACAACTTCTTATAATAAAAATATACAACTCTTAAATTTTAAAATATATCAGTATTTTTATGGAAAGACACACACTTTCAAAATTAATTGGAATTGCTAAAATACATAATTTTCTTATAGTGAAAATATACAAATTTTAAGACTAATAATTAACAGAATTTATTTTTTTTTATGAAAAATCTCAACTTTTTATAATGAAAATAAACAACTTTAAAATTAAAATATATTTCAACTTTTTAATGGAAAAACACACAATTTCAACATTAATTGGGATCACTATTATTAATAGATATATGTTCTTCCCATCCTTGTTATTATCATCTAGTTCACTTCTTAACAGTACATTTTTGAAAGAATGTCAGACAACGAAGCTTGTTCAGTTGACCCACCAAAAAAGAGTGATATCACCGGTAAAATCATTATCTACACCCTTGCAGGGCTTTGCATTCTGCTCCTTATCTTCATCAGCATTGGTATCTTTTTCATAGCTAGGCCACTTACAGCAAGCCTGACGTCTGTGGCTTTAAGAAACCTCAGCTACAACGATCCTTATTTCAGCGCGACACTAGCTATGAAGATCAAAATTGAGAATCCGAATTTCGGCTTCTTTGAGTTTCCAACTAGTAAAGGAGATATCATATACAATGATCGTATTGTTGGTGAAATGAAGATTAATGGACAACATGTGGGTTCACGTAGTGCCATAGAGACAGAGGTTAGTACACAAGTGAGTTACAGAGAGACTCAGGCATCATCTGTTTGGTTGAAGAATGATATAGAGAGAGGTTTGATTATCCTCAAGATTGAAGCTAAACTGAGAGGTGAAGTACACTTGGTGGTTACGAACAAGAGAAGTGCGAATTTGAAGTGTTTGATGTATCTTAATCTGAAAGATGAAGTGATTCAACGTTGGTGGTGTAAATGAAATTATCTCTCTTAGTTTAGGTTTAGGGTTTATGTTTTTAAGCTGATCTTGAAGTACTTTGGTTGTATTAAAATATATATCAATGGATTTTTATTTACAATTACTATATACATTTTATCACCACCAAATTCACATTTTTCATTTCTAAATTATCACGTTTAAAATTTGTATTTAAAAATTTTAAAGTGAAGTTTGAATGTTTCTACCAGAAAAAGTTCTTAAATTTTAATAGTTACAAGAAGAAAAAAAGATAAATGTCGAAAGGTGTTTTTTTTTTCAATTTTCATCATATAGATGTGATCTTTGATTAATTTTAATAGTATGTGTTTGTTAACATAAGAAGCATCATCAGCTTTGTCGTCACTCTTATCTAAACTTCTTAATTTCTTTTGCTAATTTACGTCTCTATGCACCTACCATTCTCCAAAGGCGCAATCGTTTTTGAGTTTTCTTTTATTTTTAATCTTTGTGTGTGGTTTCAGTGAAAGAGCATCTTTGATTTTGTGACTTCAAAATAATTCTAACAACAACGATCAAGTAAAGTATCAATACGTTTTACCAAAAAAAAGTATCAATACATTCTTTCGCTATACGTAACTTTCAAACTCACACCATGCATTAGATGAGTTTAGTCGATCTTCTACCCTGTATTAGGGCATGTTTAATGCAGATCTATTAGCATGAAGTTCTTAACCATTTTAAGAAATATTTCTTAACTTTTAACTAAGGCTATGTTTATCCCCGGTTTATGAGGTTTAACTTAAATTAACTTTTTTTTTAAAAAAAAAAATTGGCTAAGAGACGACTCTTATGTCTCTTATTTAAGATACGGTTCTTAAATTTTTTAGTTAAAAACTAAGAAACGTCTTTCAAAAAAGTTAAGAACATCTGCTAAGAGACCTGCAATAAACATGTCCTAAGAAAATTTAAGAATCGTTTCTTAAATATTAAATATAAAAGACGTCTCTTAACCGAAAAATCTAAAAAAAAAGTAAAATTATAAGTTAAGAACCCCACTCCTAAGAGACCCGGATAAACATGATCTTATATAAAGACTTTGTTTGAACCGAGTTCGGTTTATTTTCGGTGTGAGTAACGGATGCCAAAGTCGGTTTGTCCTAATGGGCATTTACTCGTGCGGACCGACTAGTGACGTTTTCCGAAAAACGTCCCTTTAGTCGCTTTGACCAGCCAATTCGGGACGAGTCAAAACGGCTTGAAGCAGTCTAGAGCGAGACACGACTCCTAGTCGTAAGCCAAGCCGAATAACTCTAATTCGATGGAATGGACCATCTAATTCGATGTGGGGGATGTTATCCGGCTCTTACAGACTTAATGATCCATAAAAGGAGAATGACATTTAATGCAAAACGTCAACATAAACAATACACTAATGTCCATTTATATACCAAAGAAGAGCCACAAAACACCAGTTTTTTGAACTGCAAGCAACCATGGTAGTTTCAAAAGCCTGCCCTAAAAGGCAGAGGAAGTGAGAACCACCACATGTTGTAGAGTTCTTGGCCAACTTAACTTCACTTATCGTCGGATATGATTCAGCTCCTGCTCGTGGACTTCTTGATGTTGTGACATGTCCTGATCAAGACAGTTTTTGAATTTACTACTTTACAAGAATCTGACCCGGTCAGAAATTATAACTTGAATCCTTTAAGTAAATGACAGTTGCTGTAGTCAGCGTCATGCCGTTTTTAAACAACTTATTTTTCTCCAATAAATGAAATCT
>CAJHQP010006223.1:0-39778 GCA_905132765.1 Moricandia arvensis | reverse complement strand
TTACATGATTTTATTGAAATAATATTAGAACAAATAGATAATAGGATTTCTAGTTATTTTTATACATTTGCAATTTTCAGTTTAAGAGTCATATAAACATATTACTGAGGTTTGCCGCATTTTTTTGATGGAAACATATATTTATTTAGTAAAATTACTATGTATTAATGATTGACAAATATATTTAAATCAATATATGATGATGCATATACACATAGTAGCGCATAAAATAATTTGGATTACGTTTATGCATAATAAAAATACTGACGTGTTGAAAACATTAATACACAAGCTTCAACTTAAGATCAATGCTCATAATTAGATTGCACGAAAACTTGATTCACTACCATATTATATGTTAATACTATGTACAGTTTCATACGTGATATGGTACCAATGATGTAAATCAATATTTGGTTAATACGCTGATTCAAATCAATATATGAAATCGATGAATACAACTTTGAGATATGTTGTCTCTAGTGACACTGAGTTGTAATCTCCCTTTCTACTATATTTTTCGAAGGGGAGGCAAATCTAAGGCACACGAGTCAATGTCTGAGAGGAGGACAGTGTATGGTTTCGAGGAGGACATGATGCTCTTGATAATGTGATGGAGATTGAAGAGCATCTCTGAAGAATTCAATGATAACTCTTGCTTGGCGAAGGTTGTGTATGCTTTCAACGGACCAATGGAGGCTCACGATGTCAACATGGAGAGGTGAGACGGCATTGGAGTAGGCTCTGAGACTATGAAGTAGAGGTGTTCCATTGTGGTTTCGAAGGATCCAAGCAAGCAGCACCTCCTAAGCTCGTGCTTCGTAGCCATGAAGAATCAATGTTACACTTGACAACATAGGCTACTGATTTTGCCTGGAATGTCAATTCTCGTCTGTAGCTGAGAGGTTAGCTTGTAGGTTAGCAGAGAAGTTAACATGGAACCAGAGATCAGTCTCTCTTTAGCTCTGTCCAGGATGGAGGAAGCAGACATAGCTGTTCGTTCAAAGAGAAGAGATTTTCTAGCTTTTCAGGTATGCCATAATACCTATATATTTTCCACATCTGAGAAAGGCGGCAATTGAAAAGCACGTGACATATGGTCTCAGAGTAGTGTCCACGGGTAACGCATCTCGAGTTGATATTTATACCTCTTGAACGGAGTTGTTCGTTAACAGCCAGAGCTGCTGCTCTCTCGGCGGGAGAACAGTTGATCCATGAGAGTGTAGATCTCTATGGTCTCTAGAAGACGGTAGCCACTTTGTGAGGTGTAAGAGTTGAAGCTCGTGAAACCCCATCTCAGTTTATCTTCATACAAAGGTCTAGGATGATAAAGGATGTTAGGGACGTCTTGAGGTGCTATTAACCAGAGGTACGTTCCAGAAGCTAGTCCTTCGATCATTGATTTTTAAAGCTAAGTTAATGTGGTTTGTAGGATGATCAGCTTGGGGTCTAGCCGAGGGTCAACAATCCAGTTAGCAGACCAGGTATTTGAGGTCATCTACAAGCCATTGTTTCATCAAGTCTCTACCATGCAGTATGCTTCTCCACGCGTACGAAGTTCTATTACCCATATTACAATCCAAAAAGAGGAATGTCTGTAATATCTATCTTTCAGTAATCGAGAGAGCAAGAGTTAGAGGAACTCATACGCCAAGCTTGCTTGCCAAAAAGAGCCTGACTGTGGAGCTATAAATCATGTCTTTCATCCTGAGTGCGGTGTCTGATCTTTGTATAAGACACAACTGAGTGTTGTTCCATCTAGGGGGAGTGAGAAAGTTTCAAAGAAGAGGCGAACTTCTCTCAATACCAGCCAGACCTACTATGTGCCAGGATTTTTAGTAGAAGATGTCTGAGAGACCATCCTCTCCTGGAGCGCTATTTCCATTAATACTAAAGGCTGCGTGTTTGATCTCCTCGTCAGAGATCTACATGAGTAAGTAGAGCATTCATCTCTGCAAATACTCTGTTTTTGAAGATCTCAGAGAGGCTTTCAAGGTCAAAGGGATTACTGCTCTCGAAAATTTCTCTGCAATGTTTCCTTTGGCACCTTCAGAGAAGTGTTCATCCCAAGATCATCAAGTAGCATCAGTATGCGGTTACGATTCTTCTTCCTTTAACACAATTATGGAATAATCTAGACATGATTAGGATGACCAGCCCACGATAGAGAGTTCCAGTACTTCGAATATCTCTGATCTTGCAGTTTTCTACCATGAGACGGAAGTTCCAGAATGTAGATGCAAGTCTATCAGCTCCTCCTACCTTCTGTGAGGGATCCATAAGTTCATTAAAATATCCTACCAGCATCCATGCTTCATCTCTCCTTACACCAATATTCGAGAGATTGTTCCAAAAAACATTCCTACGAGCACGCACCGGGTCCCCATAAACACACGACATAAAGAAGTTTAAGGCACCAATTTCACTTGATGTCAATGATTCTTTTACAAGAAGACATAATCTCAACATCCAAACTATTTTCCACATGAGAACCAAACCACCACTCAATCCAATAGGCTCAACAGTGAAACAATATTGATAACCCAACTTATCCTTAAAACAAGTAGAATAATGTTTCTTTTGCTTAGTTTCCATGAGGACTAGAATGTCCGAAAAGTACACACGGCGTAGCTTCCGGAGGTGTTGAACTGTTTCGGTGTTCCCTGCACCTTGACATTTCCAGCTCAATATGCTCATTGCGAAAGCATCAGCTTCAAAATGGAGCCATCGTATGTTCTGGGTGTGGGTTAGAACGTTTTGTTGAATCAGTTCCAGGCGACTCAGCTTTCCATTTGCCTCTGCATTCAGTTTCAGTTTGCGCTGTGGCAGTGTCATCAAGCTGCGAAGATTTTGCAGGAGCTATGCCTTTGGATTCCCATGAAGTTTTGGAGGGGAGGTTTTGAGATGAAGTTTTGGATTAACTGATATAGACTTAAGGTTTAGAATTATGAGGTGAGGTTTTGGAGGTGAGATTTGAAATTAGATAAATAAATAAAAATATGAAAATTTTCAAAATAAAAGTTTATTTAATCTTTTAATTCTATTTTGGTAAAAAAAACTTAAAATGTCTATTAAGAAATCTTCCCTAATTATTATCTTGAAAATAGTGTGTCTGTGTAATTTTACCAAGATACTTTCGATCATAAAAGTTAAGATTAAAGAAAATAAATAAATCTCTATATACCTGATAATTAAATTTATTAATTGTATAATTGAAAATAAAACCCCAAAATATAAATTTTTATAATATTAATCAAGTAAAAATAATTTAATTATAAATAATAAAAATATAATATTCAGTAATTTTGATAATTATTATTTAAAGTATAGTATATATGTGTTATAATCTTAAAAATATTTTTTCATCATGAAATTTTACAATTCAAGAAACAGAAGATAAATTTATTATATACAAATAATTAAAATATATAACTAATCATAAATTAATACAATATTATCCTCAATGTTGTTTTTATTTAAAAAAAATTTAAAAAAATTCTAAATATAAAAGGAAAAATTAAAAATTGAATTAAAAATTATCATATAGAAGTATTTGATGTTCAATTTACTAACATTTTTTTGCACCGCGATGATAATTTTTTGAATTGATAATATATATGTATTGATTAATATTTGTAAAATGATTATACCCGTGTATATCGGTAAACACTAGTTACATTAAAGTATAAACATAGAATATGTTGCATCTTAAAAATGTGATAAACTGAATATTTCGACCCCTCGTTTCTAAATGCCATTTAAGATAACTACTGCACGAATCATACCAATTTAAGAAATATCAACAATTTGGTCAATGGCCTAATACTCTATCTGATTTATCATCAAATCTGGATAAACATTACTCTTCTATCTCGGGCTGGTTCTAGGAAATATATATGGAATCCATGGATCCTCCAGCAACAAAATATATTGTAAATTGATTTGAAACAATGTAAATTTCACGATAGACAATCTGCAACAACAAATATGTTGAACACATATAGTAAGTTGTAGTACAAATGGCCAAAACACATAATTTCCATCCCAAAACACAATTATTCTTGTTTTACAAATTCAAAATGACACGTTCTAGTTAGCCATATGGCCTTGTATGTTTATGATTTATATTAATATTACCCTATGATGTCAATTGGACTATAATATATATATTAACAGATAATTGCTATTTTGAATGATTGGTTTAACTTTATCCCATTTCTTTAATTTATTTATTTTAAATCGTTAAATTTTACCAATTATGATTTAATTTTATTTTTAAAATTTAAACATTCATCATAACACTACTATTTATTTGGCAATCATGCTTTATTTTATTTTTAAAGTTATAGCAAAAAAGTAATGAAAACTTTGTCTCATATGTAAACATTAAGCAAAAATCCTATATCTTATTATTTAGGCTCTCGCATTTGTATAATGAAAAAAGAGTATATATATCAGATAAATTAAATAATTATAAATAAATAAATAAATTCTATATGCATGAATAATTAAATTTATATATTATATAATTAAATAATAACCCCCCCCACAAAAAATAAATAAATATGTATAATATTAATTCGTGTAAAGAGAAATGAATTCTAAATAAAAAAATATTCAGTAATTTTGATAATTATTATCTAAAGGATAGTATATATGTGTTATAATCTCAAAAATATTTTTCATCATAAATTTTATAACTTGAGAACAGAAGAAAATTTATCTATATGGGCTTTATCTCACTTCTTTAATTTATTTTATGTTTATTTAAATCTTTAAATCTTATCTATCATGATTTAGTTTTAGTATTAAAATTTAAAACATATATCAAAACACTACTAGTTATTTGGCAATCATGTTTTAGCTTTAATTTTAAAGTTACAGAAAAAAAGGTAAAGAAAACTTTGTTCTTATGTAACATTAAGGGGGTCTTATTGATTTAGGATTTGAGAGGATTTTATTTTTTTCTCAAATCCCATCTTATTGTATGTAGCATTTATAAATTTCATGTGAAATTCAAGCTTATTGAATTAGTCATTTGTATAAATTCTTCCAAATTCTAGCTTATGGAAAATAAGGATTTTGTCAACAAAATCCATCAAATGAGATTGATGGGGTTTGAATGATGTTTCTAGTGTAAAAACAACAATTGAAATACCATCTCCTATGATGGTATTTGAAACTTTTTTAAAATAGAAATTTTTTCTTCGCATTTTAAATTGAAAACAAATTGTTTGAATGAAATAAAAATTATTTAAAATTAACTTTATTTTTTTTAATAATTTTATATATTTCATAAAACGATATTAATATTAAATATAATAACTTTTTAAAAATAAAAAAATGATTTAAAATAAATATTTTAAATTTTAAAACTTTTTTCAAAAACTCTGAAATTTGTTCAAACACATAAAACTTGTAACAAATATTTTTAAGATTTACTCAAATCTCAGATTTTTTGGATTTACTCAAATCTTGAATTTCTTAAATACTTAGTTCAATAAGCCCCCCTAAGCAAACATCCTATATCTTTATTATTTAGGCTCTAGCATTAGTAAATGAAAAAAAAACGGGAAATTGCAATTCTATTGTAAGTTTGACACCACTTTGCAAATTTACCTTTAATGAATGACAATTTTCAAAAATACCTTCAAATTATGATGAAAATTGTCTAAATTAATTTTTTAAATATTTATAAATATTAGAAACTCAACCCCACTCATTCAACACTAAAACCAAAAATAATCACTAAAATTTAAATTCAAATGTTAATATACTTTTGAAGATATTTTTGCAAAATAGTACTTAACTTATGTTATTTCTAGCAATTTCTCAAAAAATCATGTATAATATCAGATAAATTAAATAATTATATGTAATACGGTTTAATGAATACACATTCTGTTGTTTAATGAATACACATTCTGTTGTTAAAAGAAAAATCAATAAACAAAGTACTTTCTCCAACCATTCTTATTTTCATTAAATCCGTTATAACCTAGAAAATTAACAGAAATTATTTACCAAATCAAGATTCAACAATAATTTTTTTTTATTTTTTTCATTTGAATCGATTCACAACCACAAAGCTCCAACCTCCTTAAGAATTGGAACCAACTCACCGGAGATATGAGTTCCCATAACCCTATCTAACCCTCCAAAAAACCTCCCTCCTACATAAACCGCCGGTAATGTCACCGTTTCTTTGCCGCTTTCGACGCCAATCTGCTCAAGCTCACTCATAACTTCCTCTTCCCTCTCCTCATCGATCTCAAGAACCGCCGGATTAACTCCAAGTCCAAAAAGCAGCCTCTTCACGACGAGGCACATACAACATCCTCTCCGTCCAATCACCATAACCGCGTTCTCCTCCACCAACGTCAGAACGCTCTCACCGTTTCCTTGCATCCACAGAGATTCAACCCTCGTGACCATTGTATAATGGCTTGTACAAATAATCGTTACTTGCAATTTTCAAATATGATTTTAAGGATGCTAGTTAGGAATAGGAAGGTTTCAATGTTAGATTTGTTATATATAAAGAGAGAAAGAAAGTCTAGCGTCAACGATGGTTACATGAGGATGTGCGTCATAGCAAGCGGTGGGTGATGCAAGTTTACGTCACGGTGAGTGTGGGGTTAGTCATAGTAAACGTGTCTTTATACCTTATCACATGATTCACGCTGACTTTTTGTTATTACACTATTATATCAATCAAAATCAGCACGTTTTTTATTTTGTTTTTTGTTTGCTTTCTACGTGTTGCGCGGGGATTTCATAATATTTTACTGATTGAAAATAATAAAGAAATGGGAATCTTTTTTTAAAGGTTATTTTGTGTTCGACGGTTGTATATCAACCGCGTAGTGGTGGTAGTGGATGCTCATTGGGATACCGACCAACACACCGGAATCACCGGACTATATTTTTTAGGCTTAAAACTATATATATATATATATATATATATATATATATATATATATATATATATATATATATATATATATATATATATTTGGTAATCTAATACTCCTTCTATTTTTTTATAATTAACGTTTTAGGAAAATTATTTTGTTCCAAATTATTTGACGTTTTCAATTTTCTATGTAAATTTATTAGTAATTAATGTTAGATAATCAATAATATTATAACTTATATTTTATTATTGGTTAAATTGTGATTATGTACACAATTAATGATGTTTTTATTTTAAAAAATGATAAAAAATTAAATATTTCTTAATCTATATTCATAATTTTAGAACGTCAAATATAAAAAAAAACGGAGGGAGTACTATATTTTTCTTTTAATTAGAAGTTTAAGAGTGCGATCGGATGGTAGTTCCAGCCATAACTAAAGTAGAGGAACAAACTTTTCTGCTCAGTTACTCTTTCTTTTCCCAATCAAGGTAAATTTATTTTCTGCCCATTTACTCCAAAAATGTCTCTTTTTCTACCAATCAAGGTAAATTTATTTTCTCCCCCATTTACTCCAAAAATGATTAAAGTAGAGTAAACTACTTTATAGTAAATGCAAGGAAAATTTTACTCAGGATTTAACTTTTTGCTTTCTTCTATTTTTCATCTTTTAGTTTCCACTACATTTACTCCACTAAATACCAATCAGAGTCTAAATCTGTCTTCTATAAATCTCTAAAGTTGAAATCAGCCTTTTAAAAAAATTATGTATTTTCAAGAGTGAAAACGTACGTCTTCTAAGTAGCTACATTTTTTTTATTATTTGGATTCAGTCATTAACCCAACTTCTTTTTTTTTCACTAACCCAACTTCATGTTGGTAATCTAATAATATTGTTGTACATACGTAATTATTCAAAAGTTCCAAACATACTACGCTAGAGAGAAGTCTCATGTGATTATGTAATCATGGTAATACACATGATCTTACACAGTTTTGATTTGGTTAATCCTACATGGGAGTGGTGGTACTATGCAACGTGGTGAGAAATTGAGAAGTAGTTGAGCCTCTCTTTTAGAGCAATAGAAAAGTAAAAATAATTTTCACGTGGCATGTCATATTATTTGTAATCAGAATTTTCCACATAGTGGAGTCTTTTTAATGCATAGAAGAAAAAGAAATAGTAAAAGATCCCCACAAAGAACCATCTTCTTCTCATGGACGGTGGAATAGTCGGTATACGTTAGCAGGAAGCCAACACGTTAGCATTATTAGTTAATAGTAAGTGCATCATTATTGAGAGTTTTTATTGGGATTCTTAAGGGGTGGGATGCACTAACACCCTAAAAATCATCTCTTAAATAAGAGTTAATTTTGTCATGGTTTTTGTACTGTTCACAGACCCCATTAATATGTAGCGGTCCGCAATTGATTTTTTTTTTTTTTTAAATAAAAAAAATCTCATTTGAGTTTTTGAGTTAATGATGTCGTAAGCCATTACTTCTAAAAATCACGTCACCCATTCCTTCCTGAAGTCTATTATTTCGTCATTTAAAAACATTTAAAAGAATGAGGACCCATAAGCCTTTCCAATTGCATCGTTCCACCAGATCCTGAAATGGATGTGTTGACATTATAGCTGTCAAATGGTGGCCGACCATTGGTTGCCCATGTCCATATGTAAAGTGGTCAATTTTGGTGATACCCATTTGTCCATGTGGGTTTTAAATGGACAAAAATCACTAGACCATTAGACCATGGGCGTTAATGGGTTTGGACTATATGGACATGGTTCACCCAATGGTCACCAAAAATTAAGGTTTCTAAAATTTTGTCATTTGATCTCTATCAAAATCAAAAAGTGTTTTCGCCAAATCGAGTTTTCCATCAAAACTATAAAATCCAAATTTTCCTGCTAAAATCACAAAATAGAGATTTTCCACCAAAATCGCAAAACTGAGATTTCACTCTAAAATCTGAAAACCAAGATTTTTCGCCAAAATCTGAAAACCAAGATTTTTCGCCAAAATCTCAAAACCGAGATTTTTCGCCAAAATCACAAAACCGAGATTTCTCGCCAAATCTCAAAACTGAGATTTCCCGCCAAAACCGCAAAATTGAAATTTCCCGCCAAAATCTCAAAAATCGAGAATTCCCGTTGAAATCGCAAAATCGAGATTTTCCGTTGAAATCGCAAAATTGAGATTTTCCGTTGAAATCGCAAAATTGAGATTTCCGCCAAAACCGCAAATCAAAATTTCCCGCCAAAAATCTCAAAACTGAGATTTCCAGCCGAAATCTCAAAACTGAGATTTGTCGCCGAAATCTCAAAATCGAGATTTCCCGTTGAAATTACAAAATCAAAATTTCCCGCCAAAATCTTAAAACCAAGATTTTTGGCCAAAACTGCAAAATCGAAATTTCCAGCCAAAATTTCAAAACTGAGATTTCCCTCCAAAATCTCAAAACTGAGATTTCCCGCCAAACCTTCAAAATCGAAATTTTCCACCAAAATCTCAAAACTGAGATTACAGAATCTTGTTTTTCCGTCAATATCATAAAAATCATATTATAATGTTTTGAATATTTAATTGTTCTACTTGTGGATTTATAGATGAATTTTAATCTTATAAACTTGTATTTGTATTTATAGGTTTATAGATTAAAATTCAAAATTTTTTTAAATGGTACTTAATGGTCTCCATGACAGTCCATATAAATATGGTGTTTATGGGTTTGGTCCTTAATGGTCATGGTCTCTAATGGACATGGTCACTCTTTGTCCACAAAGAGTAAATGGACAAACGGATATGGGCTAATGGACATGGGCTCGCCCATCTGACAGCTATAGTTGACATCCATAATCGTCCTTAAACATTAAATGCTTGCCCACCAGTAATGATACAAACTTTTGAGCAAAACAATTTTAAATAGAAATATAACTGAATATATTTAAAAAGAGTTCATATCAAAAGTATGCTAAATTGTTTATAGTGAATCCGAAAACATGTACTTAAAATATGGTGAAACGCACTAGTCTCCAACAACGGAAATACTATTGAAACGACCATTATATCGTAAGAATTTGATACACAAACAAACAAGGTAGAGACTCTTGAGCTGGGTAAAAATATCATGAAAATACTAAAATTTACTTTATATTATAGTGCATATTTTGCGTAATCAAACATTTAAAACATTATTATATGTGATAAATATACAATACGCGTATAGAACGGTCAACAGACATAGATTAATACTCCCTCCGTTTCATATTAAATATCGTTTTAGAAAAAAAAATTTTGTTACAAAATAAGTGTCGTTTTCAACTTTCGATGCAAAATTTATTAATTTTATGTTGCAGTTTATTTTTCTATTGGTTGAAATATGGGTAGGTGTATAGGTAATTGTGTTTTTATATAGAAAATATGCAAAATTAATTGTTTTTTTAATCTGTGTGCAAAAACCTAAAGTGACATTTATAATGAAACAGAGGGAGTAACACCTAAATTTAATATGCAAACGAACAGGTTTATTTTTTAAAAGAAAATACTTGAGCTGAAATAGTATTATTGGCTTAGACTATGTTAAAGAAGAAAGTAAGTGGCCCTAATCTATCTAAAGCATATTTTTAGGCAAGAATTTGAAAAATATTAGTATTAAAGATAATTTCTGTAATTATTTTAGTGATGGAAGGTCAATTTACTATTTTAGTTAAGGAGAATAGTGGAATTGATACGTCAGCATAGTATAACTGTAGTTATCATACAAATTAAAAGTTACTATTTAAAATTGTTGATCTTTTAATATATAAAAGATGTGTCTCAGAACAAAGTTCCCATGACAAACTAGTAGCAGTACATGCCATACATTTTTAAATTTTTACACTCCAACTAAAAACAAACTCAAATTCCATTGTTTCTCTTATCCAAATCTCCACGTGTCCTAATTATATCTAAGTCTCCACATGTACCAAAGCTATAATTGTATTTTTAATTACATTCACACAACAACCATCTATTTTTTGAAAACATTTACACCGTGAGTCACTTTTTATGTTTATATTACACCTTAAGACAATTTTTATAACCAAGACACTTTCTCTTCCTTTAACACTCATTTTCTAACTAGATTCAATTCCCGAGACTCTTAAACTAACTAAACTCCTAACTAACTAACTCTTGTTTGTCTTTTTTAACTAAACAAGATAATTATATAATATACCAAAATAATCTAAGAATCACCATAAAAATACAAATCACTTCAAAAAAATTTACCACAAAAACATCATTCAAAACTCCACAAACCCATGAACCTAGATTTTAATCATCTTCATTTCCCCAACATCAAGATCCATCATCTTTCTTCTCCTTGTCATTCCAACCGACACTCCTCCACTCCCTCCGTTCACACTCATATCCCAATCGACAATGCTCATTGTAAAATTGAAGTCGTTGTTAACATCTTAGAAGAAAGCATGATCGAGACGCTGCTGTCATCTTCCATTCTATCCTACTTCAATTGGAGTCTTCTCCCTTTTCACACTCAACATCCACAGCCTAGCCAAGAGGATTTGATTACAATCTTATTTCGGGTAACTAAATAAATCAAAGCTTGGTTCTTTGGTGGGTTACTTTTTCATGGAAAGAGAATTGATTTGTCTCTCTTCAGTTTTGGTACTGCCCTATTCCTTGCAAGGTTAGATTAGGTGATGTCGTTAATGCTCATATATGCCTAAAAGTCAAATAGAGAAAGCATATGCACGTCTTACTATATTCTAATGCCCAAATTGCTTACATTAAACAGAAAAACTCTTACGTGCTTAATGGATTCCCTACTCAAGAATGGTTCACCTTCTAATATCTGAGAATTGTTTTTTGTAAGCATCTTTGTTAATATGGGGAACCATTTTCTTGCATTTTTTTCATTATGTGGTCACTTTTTTGTATACTCTTTTTCTTAAGAAAACAAATTCAAATTATATTTGCTTGATATTTTATCAAAATAACTATATGCATGTTTGTTATTTTTATTTGGTCTCTTATTTTGGAGAATTACAGACTCTTAGTGTCCACATATACGCTAACACTTCACATTATCCATGTGTGCACCTATGCACAGATTACTATTTTTGTTTTAATTTTATTAAGTATGTTTTCACATTAGTTTTAATCTTAAATGACAAGCTATCTTTTCCATGTATATAAATTTTTCGCTTAGTTATCTTTTTACCAAACTCCACACTTCTGTATTGATTGTTCATGCACCCCACTTTTATTTTTTCAACTGGTGAAAAATCTTAATTAAATATTTTCCGTGTATATATGTTCAATGTACACGTGTACAATGCACTTTATGTACACTTTCGAGAAACATACAAGTCTTCATAGGCATAGTTAATACAATTACTCCTCGAAAGAACACCATATAATAATCTCTCATCTACCCAACACTATCACACATAACATCCCAAATCATATATAAAAACAAAACAACTGTTCACAAACAAGTTTTATCCTTCTACCACATGTTTATGCCTCTTATATACAAGTGTACCACTCACTCCTTATTCTCTTTCACTTCTTAAAATAGTTCTTCCTTAATAAGCTCTTCCATGTACTCCACTTATTTTTCTTCTCTGCATTTCCTTATCTCATTCACCTTATCCATGTACATCATAAACTTCAATCTTTATTATTGGCTGCACAAGTAACTGTAAAAAGAAACATGAACAAAATGTACACAGTGGTTCGTATCCATGTGTACAAAATTTTAATGTGTACACAAGTACAATATTGTACACAATACAAACCACATGCATAATGTACCATTATGTTGCATCTATTCAGCTACAACAAAATCCAAAACAATATACCTCCGGATCGTTCTCAACACAAAATATTAAACCACAACATATTTTATACATGTACTTACAACGTTCTTTTATATACAGGTGCACAATACCTTTGTTATCCACATGTATCCATAATTGTCCAATTTTAGAGCGACAAACATTTCAACAACGACGACTGACCAAAGCGAAAAGACCCAAAAAAGGAGAAGGAAGACCACCGGTTTCACAAGCGAACTCTAAGTTTTGGTTTTAGCTAGAGAAAATGAAGAGTTTAAATATAACTTAGCAAAAAAAATTGGAATTTGATTTTACAGAAAAAAGTTCGAAAAGATAAAGATGAAATATAATGGGATCCATTATCTTTTTAAGTTGAAGTGAAAAGAAAAAAAGAAACTAGGAAGCTAATTAATCGTTACGCTTTAGTTAGGGGAAATAATGTTAGAATCACAATAAACTTCCCTAATAGTTAAACCGACGTAAAATGTAATAAAATCACGTAAAGTAACTCTAGCTGTAAAACACTCTTTTTTCAGCTTATGTAATGTCAAAACTATCCGGATCTAGTAGAATAAGCAAACCGAACCATTGAAAATTAGATTTATTGAAGCTGACCTTTACTGATAGGAAGGTAGATGAGCTGGAAAAAGCGGTTAACCTAGCAGCAAAAGATCCTGCCTTATATGGCATTGATGAAGCTGAGCTTGAAAGACGGAGGAAATGGACTAGTAATGCTAGGACACAGGTACTGTTTTGTAATGAATACTCAGTGGGATAAGTTTGTTGTTAGCTGACTTGTTGCAATAGGTGGGGAAAGTGAAGACTGGTATTCTAGCTGGTAAGGGTAGTGGTGGAACTGGTAATGGAAGTGAAGTGCGTCGAGAGCTAATGAGAATGCCAAATTCGAATGAGGAAATAGATACGATCAGTATGGGGGAAGAGACGATGACGGTTTTGTACAGTCTGAATCAGATAGGCAAATGCTGTTGATAAAGTAAGTGTTTAATCTCTTCTTTGATTTGTCAATGAGTAGCATAGTTTAGTTCCAAATACAGAGTATTGACATCATTTGTTTACTACTTCAGGCAACAAGACGAAGAGTTGGACGAGCTGAGTAAAAGTGTAGAGAGAATTGGAGTTGGGCTTACTATACATGATGAACTTGTTGCACAGGTTAGTAAAATATGAGAAAGAAAGAAGGATATAAACAGTTTTAATATCTGCAGAGAGCAGAACATCAAGTTTTGTTTGGTGGTGTTGCAGGAGAGACTAATAGATGAACTGGGTATGGAGATGGACAGTACAAAGAACAGGCTTGACTTTGTTCAGAAAAAAGTGGGGAAGCAGGAGCAAAAGGGCATCTGATGATGATATGGTTCTTGCTTGTCTTGTTCATCATCCTTTTCGTTCTTGTCTTCTTGACCTAAACTTGATTTTGATGTAACTTTGTTTATGTTTTGTGGGTGAAACAGAAAGGAACAAATTACATAAAAAAATTGTCTGTTTTTTTCTTGTCTTATCTGATGGAGATTAAAGTCTTTTTGTTCATTGTTTACTTAGCAAAGTCGCGTTTGGTTTCGGTCAAAAAAGGGGTGTAAAAGTCAAACAAAATGGAACTTGGGAAAGAAGAAAAGGGAAGAGAAGGGGTCCAATTTGAGAATATACAAATAGTGGCCCTCCCTCCTCAAGACTCTTTCTTCTTCTCCATCATCTCGATTCTGCAGAATTAGAAAAACCTTTGATCTCTTACAGATTCGAATCATAACTTTGTGCATTCATAACTTGGCTCACCCACCTTTAGTTCCCGAGTCAGGTGGAAGAAGATAAGAGATGGTGCTTCCGTTGATGAAACTGGGTACCCTACTGGTCAAAACCGTGAGTAAGCCCTTAGCTAGTCAGCTTAAGCACCAAGCTAAGGTTCATCCTCAGTTTCGTCAATTTATCATCAACTTCGCTCAGGTCATTCTTCTAATTCAACTTCGCTCAGATGTTTTAAGATTCTGATCATGTCTCTCCTGAGAGTTTCTGGGAATGTAGGATTTGTTAGTTTTAGGTTTTTGATAGTTCATTATTGTAAGTTTTTAACATTTTCTTTTGTTTTTGGTTTTCTCTAAAAATTGATATGTAAACCAGAGGAACCATAGAATCACGACGCAAATGCAGAGAAGGATATATGGACATGCCACTGATGTTTGAGATTCGTCCCTTGGACGAGGAAAAGGCTGTTCAAGCTGCTGTTGACCTTATTGGAGAGCTCTTTATCTTTACGGTATGATGATGTTACTTTTGGTTCTGTAGCCTTGTTTCCGTTGTCTGTTTTCGTAGTTAACTTGTGTCTTATAGCACATAAGGCGCCTCCTTGTGACTGATTCTTTGTTAGTTTCTTCCATGACAAGTGGAAGATGGTTGCCAAAGTCAGATGAAATTGAAAATATAGCTGGTCTTAAGGGTCATTCTTCTATGCACTCTGGAGTTGTTCTGTAGAGCTAATGGATTATATATGAGCAGGTGGGTGGAGGTGTTGTTGTTTTTGAGGTGCAGAGAAGTTCAAGGTCAGAAACAAGAAAAGAGGAAGCGCGTAAGCAAGAACTAGAGGTACACTTTGTTTTGGAAATATAGATCTTGCCTGCTCATACATGTAGATTCCCTTGTGCTAGTCAAGATTTACATACTGTTAGTTAGTTCAACTGAGGGTGGGATGCATATATGTGCATCAGATTAGTATATACCATATGTGTAAGTTGTAGAGGATTGATTTTTGCAACATTCGTGTAACTAGTTAAACCAAGTTGGATTGCACAAGTAGGATTCATGTGTTTGTTCAAAATTTCAAATGAGATGGAAGGAATAAAAATGTTGAGGTTTGGTTATTGAGATTGATGAATCCTTTGGACATTTACAGGAGTTGGAAGAAAGATGAAGAAGTGGAAAAGAAATGGCGGATCTTCAGAGCAGACTAGAGGAGGTTGAACAACTTGCTAAGGCACGTGGACTGACCGGTATGTTTAAGTTAAGACATCAACCCTATTCTAATGGTAGCGAGAAACCAGCTGATAAATCCAGTGATTCATCATCTTAATCAATCTCCAAGACTCATCCAAAGTTAACAGCAATACAGTAATGAGTTTTTTTTAAGAGCGTGGACGAGTTTCTGATTCTTTCCGTCCTTCACATTCTTGTAGTTTGGCCATCATAGATACATACATGTATCATGATAACCAAGACAATCTGCATTATAACAAACTATCTAGTCAAATTTGGCGAGTTTGGGTTGTTGTTTTTCTTCTTTGTAATAAGTTGCTTGCAACATTGAAAAATTCAGAAAATGGTATAAATCTTAACATTTTACTCAATAAAAAAAGTTTGGTGACAAATAAAAACAGTTTTGATGTTGAGGTTCTAGAGCTCATGCATGCTGTCTTTTCAACATTCGTTTGTTTAAATTTTGATCGTTAAGACCTTTTTTGGGAACATCAATATTGGGGAATGACGAATTCATTAAGAAGCGACCTTGTGAGAGAGATACCAAGCTTATGATAAAATCTATGAGTCTCAAATACGATTGAAACAAATGTTTAACCCAAATAATCTAAAGAGCATTGGAGATCTTTGAACAATTTTTATGAACAATTAAGGTAGGCATGAGCTTTATTGTATTCTTGGATTTTTTTTCGGATTTTCAAGTTTAACGTTCTAAATCTCATTTGAGTTTTATATACGTTTGTCTCTAATTCAATAAATAATATTTCGAATATATATATATATATATATATATATAAAATTTAACTTTGGATTCAGATTCATTTAGGTTTGATTAATAATACTTCATATTTATATTAACTATGGTTATATCAAAGTAAACATAAAATTCAGTATTTAAATATAACTCATTTAAGATATTAATTTTCTAATTTTCGTACTTTCGTATGTTTATTGGCTTGGGTTAAACTCAAATAATATTTTATTTGTTTTTAAATATAAGATGTTTTAGCTATATCACACATATTAAGAAAACAATCTTTTATTTTAAGTTATCATTGAAACTATAAATTAAAATGTATTTAACTAATTACAAATATAGTAATAACTAAAAATATGAGAACAACAAAAATTAAGAACAAGGAGTATATCTTATATTACTAGAACATCTTATATATTTGAACAACAAAAATTGTTTAAACATCTTACAATTAAGAACGGAGGGAGTATATGATAATATTGCCTTGCAAAACTTGTTCTAGTATTTTTACCATTCGAATCATGTTAAATGTTTCGGTTTGTTCGGTTCAAATCTCGAATCCGGTCACCTCAACCTGCTTTGAGGTCTCCATAAAACAACCAAACGGTATCGTTTTGGTACAGCTGAGAGAAAGTGACTTGCCACGTGTATTTATATGAAAACGTATCATTATATAGAATTCAACATCGGGAAGAATAAATCCCTGATAATAACAACGCTACTTCATCGTCGGCCAAAAAAACGGCGGCGGAAATCGGATCCGGTTCGATCCTATCCGAGTCAGAAGATGTTGTATCCAAACCGACCGAGTCGGTGATTCCGGATCAGGCGATGAAGAACAATGATTCCGCGTCAGCGTTTCAGGGTGAGAGTCCTCTTGGTTCAATTGAGTACTCAAATCTTAGGGTTAGCATTTCTTCTTGATTATGGGTTTAGGATTAAGTTTGAAACTACACGTTACTTGATTATGGACACTGTTTTGTTGCTTATATGGAGATGATTATGCTTATGTGAGGGAGATACCCAATGTTAAAAAAAATAGAGTAACTAGACACTAGACACTAGCTACTAGGCGAGGCAAAACTTAGGTGTTAACAAATTATCTATTTATTATATGTATATTCACATTTATATAAGATATTTTAATTTTAGCTTTCGTTATAAACTATTTTTGATAAAATATCAAATTGGATCTACAAACAAAAAATAGATAAATTTATAGATTTGTACTAATATTATTGATTATTTTAACAAATTTATACAAATTTAGATCATTTTAAAACAATTTAAAATCAGATTTTATGAAAATCGTTTCGGCTAAGACTGATTTGCCACGTTACCTCGACCACTTTTTAGAACCATGGAGATAACTATGTTCTTTTGAAACTCGCATCACATCTTAAGAAACCATACTAAGTGATTTTGTCATTAGTTTCGATAGTTGTCTTAACTCAAAGATTTGCAGTGTTCCTTCTTGTCGGCTGTGAATTTAGCTTTTGTTACAAGTCATTACAAAGGAGAGACTTGCAGTTGAAAGGAACATTACAAAGCACAACTGTTACGCTTTCACGCTAAGCTCCGGTTAACGTTAAGGTTGTTTTAAACTTTATGTTATGGTTTGGTTATGTGAACTCTTTGATCTAAAGAAAAATAAGGATGCTTTAAGTTGAACGTCACGGTTACAGAATCCCACCCAAGAGAGACACTCTCTCCTCTCTAACAATGATCATCCAATATGATGGCTATCCTCCTCTCCTACCTCGTACTTATACTATTTTAGGTTGCACACACGCATCACCTTTGCCCTAAAGATAACAAGAAACACCCCATGTGCACTTGTCTATCCTACTCACTAATAAGGAATGCACACACGCACTTCCTATGACCGGGCACCCCATGTGCTCCTGTCTTTATTGTTTGCAAAAGATAAAACTACTCCTTGCTTGCCAAGTCTCAATCCTCTGCTGGACTTCTCTTGGGCTGATGGGCCTTCTTGCGAGAGTACTGATGAATGATCGGTGGCCTGTGAGTCTCGTACGTATCAATACCCCGGTCAACGAAACTGACCTTGTCCTCAAGGTCCAAGTGAGGAAACTGCTTACTCATATTGGTCTTCCATTCCCAAGTGCAGTCATGAGCCGGTAGTCCCTTCCACTTAACCAGTACCTCTTCTTGTTTTGTTGTTTCATTAACTCTCGTTCCCCACACTGCTTCAGGCTCTGTGATGAGGTAACCCTCTGCCGAAAGTTGAGGTGGGATGGATACTTCTCCCATTCTGTCTCCTACAACCTTTTTGAGCTGAGAGACATGAAAGGTGTTATGGATCTTAGTCTCAGCTGGGAGCTTAAGCCTGTAGGCTACAGACTCGACCCTTGCCTCAACCTCGAAGGGACCATAGTACCTTGCAGCTAGCTTCTCATTCACTCTCCTGGCCAATGAACGTTGGCGGTAGGGTCTGATCTTCAAGTAGACCCAGTCTCCCACTTGGAACTCTACCTCTCTGCGCTTCTCATCTGCCCTTTTTTTCATAATTTGTTGAGCTTTATGGAGATGTTCCCTCAGCAGTGCCAGAGCTGCATCCCGTTCCACGAGTTGATCCTCTAACTCAGCGTTGGTCGTTGACCCGTTTTCATATCTCAGGAGGGTTGGTGGATCTCGACCATACAATGCTTTCAAAGGTGTCATTGCGATGGTCGAGTGAAAGGAGGAGTTGTAGCTTAGTTAAGCCCATGCTAAGAACTTGGACCATGTCTTCGGCTTGTCGCTGGAAAAAAACCTCAGATATGTTTCCATGCCTCTATTTGTTACCTCTGTCTGCCCGTCAGTCTGTGGATGATATGCGGTGCTGAGACACAGCCTAGTCCCGGAGAGTCGGAACAACTCCTTCCAAAACATACTGATAAACACCTTGTCCCTGTCTGATACTATGGTTCTGGGAAACCCATGAAGCTTCACGACTTCTTGGACAAAGATTACTGCCACCTCTGTAGCCGTAAAAGGGTGTTTCAGCTTGATAAAATGTCAATATTTTGTCAGTCGGTCAATTACCACTAGCACTGAGTTGTACCCTTCAGACTTGGGTAAGCCCTCTACAAAATCCATAGAAATGTCTTCCCACACCTGCTCCGGTATTGGTAAAGGTTGCAGCAGACCCCCAGGTGCTAGAGTGGAGTATTTATGCCTTTGACATGTTTGACAAGAAGCCACATAACGTCTTATGTCTGTCAACATCCCTTCCCAATAAAACAAATCTGCAATTCTTCGCTGAGTCTTGTTGACACCCTCGTGTCCCCCATTTTTCCATCGTGGTATTATGCCATTATCAACCCCACCAGCGACGATCCCTTTGGAATAACCAATTTCCCTTTCCTTAGCAGTCTCCCTTGTACTACTGAAAACTGTGGGTGACTCTTTGGATCCGTTCTGAGTTCTGATATGAGTTTCTGCAATCCCTCGTCTTTATCCACTGCTCCACTTATTTCTTCCAGTTGTATTACTGTTGGAACTGAGATAGCAAACACTTCTGCCACTACTGCTTTGCGTGAGAGTGCATAAGCCGCTTTATTCTCTAGACCCAGCTTGTATTGGATTTCAAAGTCAAACACCAATAGTTTTGTGAGCCACCTCTGGTACTCCACGTTGATCTCACGCTGTTCCAGAAGGAATTTGAGACTTTCTGATCAGTTCTGACGACAAATCGCCTCCCTAGTAGGTAATGCCTCCATTTCTAAAGTGAGAACACAATCGCCATAAGCTCCCTTTCATATACTGACTTTAATCTCTGTCGTTCTGTCAGGGCTTGACTAAAGTATGCTATAGGCCTCTGCCTCTGCATCAATACTACTCCAAGCCAACCCCAGATGCGTCTGACTCCACTACAAAAACCTCCTGAAAATCTGGCAGGGCAAGAACTCGAACAGTAATCATCGAGTCCTGCAGTTTCTGAAATGCCTGCGTTGCTGTTTCCCCCACTGGAACTTGTCTTTCTTAAGGAGAGCTGTTAATGGTCTCGCAATGTCCCCATATCCTTTGACAAATTTCCTATAGTATCCCGTGAGGCCGATAAATCCTCTTAACTCCTTCACATTTCGCGGCAAGGGCCACTGCTTCATTGCCTGAACCTTACTCATATCTGAGGAGACTCCCTGCTCAGAGATAACATGACCGAGGTAGTCGATGCTATCACTCCCAAACCGGCACTTCTTCTTGTTAGCGTATAGTTCATTTTCCTTCATCACACTCAAAACAACCTTCAAATGCTTTATGTGTTCCACAAGATTTCGACTGTATATCAATATATCATCGAAGAATACAAGGACATACTTACGAAGATACGGCCGAAACACCTCATTCATGAGGGCTTGGAAGGTGGCAGGGGCATTCGAGAGACCAAAGGGGATCACGAGGAAATCATAATGTCCATCGTGAGTCCTAAATGCAGTCTTTGGCACATCGTCTGACTTTACCAAAATTTGGTGATATCCCGAACGTAGATCTAACTTCGAAAATACCTTGGCCCCGTGCAGCTCGTCTAGTAACTGATCTATCATGGGGATTGGGTACTTGTCAGATATGGTGACCTTGTTGAGTGCCCTGTAGTCCACACAAAACCTCCAACTTCCATCTTTTTTCTTCACTAGTAATACTGGACTGGAGAAGGGACTGGAACTCTCTTGTATGATACCAGCCGCTAGCATTGACGCTATTTGCTTCTCGATCTCTGCTTTCTGAGCGTGCGGGTACCGAAAGGGCATGACACTAACCGGTTTTGCTCCTGGTTCCAGTAGAATGGAGTGTTCCCGGCCTCTAGACGGTGGTAACCCCACCTGCTCCTCAAACACCATTGAGTATTCTTGTAACACTGTGTTCAGCTCAGCCGGGCACATCATAGTTGTGGCTTCTTCGTCTGCAACTATCCCCCCATATTCCACCAACACCCCTTCTCCCTCTCGATTTATTGCTTTCCATAAAGCCTTCATTGATACAGTTGCCGAGTGAAGGCTTGGGTCTCCTTTTAGCATGATCAATTCATCTCCCAACTGAACTTTCATCCACTATAGCTTCCAATTCACTCTTACTTCTCTTAGGGTATCCAACCATTGGACTCCCAAAATCACGTCTGGGATCCCTAGCTCCAGGGGAAGAAAATCAGTAACCACCGTAAAACTAGGGAGGATGAGAGTGACTTCCGGAATCATCCCCTTCCCTTGTAAAGTGACTCCCCGGCTATCAGAACTCCATATTCCTCTACTTCTCTCATTTCCAACCCAGTCTCTTTACCAGTTTCTCTGAGATGAAGTTGTGAGAAGCGCCACTATCGATGAGGACAATGACTTCTTCGCCCCTGATACTGCCTCGAATCTTCATCGTTCTTGGGGAAGAAAGCCCTACTACCGAGTTAATCGACAGCTCTGACCTCTTATGACTCTTCTTCTTCCTCCCCGATCAATTCCTCTGTGAACTCGATTTCAGTTTTGTCTTCCATCACCATTAGCTCGGACCGAGGGCATACATGTTTGTAGCCATACTTCTCATCGCACCAAAAGCACAGACCGTCCCGTCGCCTTTGATCTATCTTTTTTGGTGTGAGACGACGGAAGGGTGGTTTCACGCGCCCGTGGGGTTTTCCTCCGTCGTGAAAAATGTTGGATGTCCTTTTTTTCCCGTTGTTCAGCATATTGGGCCGGTTCTGATTACTAGAGGTCCCATAGTTTCTGTCTTGGGCCAGTTGGGCCTGAGAGAAACTTTGGGTCAGAGCTGGGTTTAGTTACTGGAGCTCTGTTTGACGAGACTGCGCTGTAACCCGGTTCATCCTGCGTCGACCAATCCTCCACCGTTCTGGCCGTGCTCATCATCTTCTCCAAGGTTCCTGGCTCAAACATTTTGACCCCGGCCCGTATCTGAGGCTTCAGACCTTTCATAAATGTCATCTTCAAAACAACCTCCGAGATCTCAGGGGAGTTTGTCGCGAGAGACACAAAGTCTCGAATGTACTCTCGCACGGTTCCTTCTTGTCTTAGGGAGAGGAGTCGTTCTCCCGCCGTCGTATCGTGCATATCCGAGTACTGCCCCAACACCCGGTGTCGAAGCTGGCCCCAGTTCCGGAATGGATTTCGATCGCGCTCCCACCCGTACCAAAGCAGAGCCTCTCCGACAAAGCTCATCCTTACTGCACCGAGCTTCTCCTCCTCCGAGAAGTCTTCGATCTCAAAGAACTGATCAACCCGTAAGACCCATCCATCAACATCTTCACCGTCGAACATCGGGGTCTCCATTCTTCGAGTCATTAATCGATTTCGCTCTCCTCCGTACTCTTCCCGAGTGTTTTCATCACGTGGATACGCTCTCGACCGCGTTTCCCCTTCCTTCAGTGGGCTTAACGGTACTTGAGACGTCCCAATCTGACTCTTCTCACTTCCCAAGACTCCTCCTTGTGCCAGTGAGGGGCTTCCTTCCACGGAATGAAGAAGTCCCTTACCGGTTTCCCTCACCCATCTCCGATATTCTTCCTCCTCATTGAACCTTTGCTCCATACGTTCAAGGATCTCTATCTTGCTTGACTGCATCATCATCTGTTTCTGGATCGTCAGGATTGCTCGATCATCGTCATTGTCATCCTGGACATGTCTTGTTCCAGGGATGCGATCTTGCTTGCGTTCTGGCTAACCTGCTTCATCTGTTGATCAGTATCATTTTTTCTTGGGGGCATGATCGTAGAAGGCTCTGATACCAACTTGTTATGGTTTGGTTATGTGAACTCTTTGATCTAAAGAAAAATAAGGATGCTTTAAGTTGAACGTCACGGTTACAGAATCCCACCCAAGAGAGACACTCTCTCCTCTCTAACAATGATCATCCAACATGATGGCTATCCTCCTCTCCTACCTCGTACTTATACTATTTTAGGTTGCACACACGCATCACCTTTGTCCTAAAGATAACAAGAAACAACCCATGTGCACTTGTCTATCCTACTCACTAATAAGGAATGCACACACACACTTCCTATGACTGGGCACCCCATGTGCTCCTGTCTTTATTGTTTGCAAAAGATAAAACTACTCCTTGCTTGCCAAGTCTCAATCCTCTGCTGGATTTCTCTTGGGCTGATGGGCCTTCTTGCGAGAGTACTGATGAATGATCTGCGGCCTGTGAGTCTCGTACGTATCACTTTACTTGCAGAAAAGAAGCATGTGACTAGAGATGCTGCATCACCAATGACATTTTAAGGATCATCGATCGTTAGAAGTCGAGCAGAGAGCACAAAGCAAGCGATTGTAGAGTAGAAACATAAAACACACACAAAAAAACTTGAGTGTAACTTTGTTTGTATACAAATTTGCAAGAAATTAGTGAAAAATATTGATGTTGGATAAATAAAATACAATGGAATACTTATCAAAAAAAAAAAAAATACAATGGAAAAGAAAAAAAAGAAAGAGGGACAAGTGTTATCTAAGCAGAGCAGCAACCAGGTTTTTTAACGGCTGAGATATCATCTCTGCTTCCGACATTAATCGTCTGTCCTTTAGGCAAAGCAGTGGTCGGATCATCTCCAGCTTCAAGAGCTTTCTTGCTAACCACTCTGTAAATCTGTGTGAGAACTTCAGTGAAAGCATTCTCTACATTCAGAGCTTCAAGTGCTGATGTCTCCATGAAAAAGGTGTTCTCTCTCTCCGCAAAGGCCTTAGCTTCTTCAGTAGAGATGGCTCGGAGATGACGAAGATCAGCTTTGTTACCAACGAGCATGATCACAATGTTTGCGTCCGTGTGGTCCCTTAGCTCCTTTAGCCATCTCTCAACGTTCTCGAACGTCACATGACGTGTCACGTCGTAAACCAGCAACGCACCAACCGCTCCTCGGTAATACGCGCTCGTGATGGCTCGGTACCTATAAAGAAGGCATGTTTTTGAAAATGACGAAAGTAAAAGGTGTTAAAAACGTTCTTGGATGTTTGGTTTACCTTTCTTGACCGGCGGTGTCCCAGATTTGAGCTTTGACGATCTTGTCATCGCACTGGATGCTACGTGTTGCGAACTCAACACCGATGGTGGCACGTGAGTCGTTGCTGAAGTCATTTCTTGTGAAACGAGATAACAGGTTAGATTTTCCGACGCCGGAGTCTCCGGTTAAGACCACCTTGAAGAGGTAATCGTAGTCGTCTTCTGCTCTGTATGCTCCCATGTTATGTCCAAAACTAACCTCTTTTGGTATTTATGAGTTTGTTCTTCAGACAGTTTTATTCAAGATGCTATTGGGCTGTTCCAAGAACTTGGGATGACAATACTTCAATCCCAAATGTTTGTTTCTAAAAATATTATTTTTTGTTTTTCTGTTGTTTGTAATGTTTTCTAAAATGGAGAGGAAACAATTTGGGTTTTGAATTTTGGGAAGACAGCGAGAGGTAACAGAGAAATTCAAGGAATCTCCTGTATTTTTTTGTGTTATATTATTAATGATCGGTTAGGCTAAAAACACAATCCTAAACATAAACATTTATAATTTTGTTTTATTGTGTAAACGAAAGTCTTTGACAATGGTACATTCTAAATGTACACACTTCAATTATTTGATAAGCTTCATGTTATAGAACTCGAAATCAAGATATAAAGAACGCTCTTCTTTATTGCTTTAGAAAAATCATTCAAAAACTAAAGCTCTTAATTACACAACAGATAGCATAATGTCATTACTCGACATTGCTTTTATAGAAACAATATAAATCCTATTCCTAACTGTAAACACACAAATATTATGATCCTTATCTCTTATAAAACAAACTAGGAATAGGTTACTTGTTTCTTAAGCTTCCTTCAAGCTTATCTCAACACATGTTTCATACTATATAATCTTTTTGTTCGCATTAATACTTGAATTACCATAACAAGAGTACAAATTAGTCTATTAGTACAATACATGTTCCAAGACAAGCATTGAAGAGCATACATGTTTTTATCAATAACCTCTCAATTTTCAGACCAAGTTATATCAATGGTTCATCAAATAATACTTTCTGCATCAGATGATCCATTTTTCTTTATCTTAGAGGAGAGGCAAGACCAATCGAAAGGTGGAATGGCATAGGGTCCCTTAAGTAAACCCTCAGCCATCAATTTGTACGCAGCCTCAGTCATATGAATACCGTCCCAACTCACATACTTTGAAGGATCACTACAACATTCCATTCTTTGACCACCAAATGTGAAGTTGTGTGGTCTTTTATAACTGCAGCAAGCAGGCACGCGTCTGTCTATGAACCCTGATCCGGATACTTAATTGGGTTAGCAAGAAAATTTTGTTTAGTAGGAAGGATTAAGAAGGCTAACCAAATTTTGTTGATTCTTGGGAAAGGCGAAACAGAGAGTTGTAATAGTCTGCGTATATGATGTTGACATGAGGGTACAGCTTCCGGAGCTTGTTGAGTTCTGCCTGAAGCTGGTCGTCGTGGTATACTCCAAACTCGTTCAGCCATTTCAAACAACCTGAAGAATCATATGCTTCCTTGTTTGATGTTTTATATAATGTCAAGTAGTGTACTGAGCATCCAACCGGGAACTCTCCTGGCACCAGAAACGTTCTTCCACCCATACCAATCAACTCCTGTGCATTTTATATTATTCCTTGTTTGATGTTTGATGAGGGTATTCAGACAGAGAAAGACTTTACCGTGATTGCAGAAGAGATAGTAGTGACAACAAGAGGAACCAGCTCTCTGATCTCTTGAATGGGTTTGCCAAGAAAGAGTGGGTAATTATAGTCATTACCTCCAATTTCTCCCATGAGAATCAAAGCATTTTCAATCATGTCTCTGCAGTCTAAAAAACATTATATTACAAGTGAGCTTGCATCTTGAAGGTTAACAGAAAAGAAAAAGTTGAACTTCCACACCTGATGGGGAGCCACCACATAGGTTAGGTAAACTATCCTTGAAGCTCTTAAGCTGAACTCCTAAACTAACATTGGTGAAAGCAAAGTTAATCCCTCTTTCCTTGAGAATTGAAGGCTCAAGTGCCGTTGCTCCCCCGACCGCAAAGTTTATTCCTTTCTCAAAGTTTGCATTTTGAGATCCATAAAAAGGAGGCACAAATGGAAGACCCAAGAACTCAGCTGACAACAGAACCAAAGACAAGAGCATGAGAGAGAGATTTAAATTGAGGAACCAACCAATAAGGCTTCACAACAATTAATGTTGATTGATTGTATAAAACTTGACAACATTTATACAATCAATCAACATGTCCAGAAGATGGTTATACCTAGGAGTGACAAAAGCTATAAAAGAGGGGAAGAGCAGAAGATAATTATTAGTAATTTTTGTTTTTGTATCTTTCTGTTTTGCTTTTTGTTTTGTACTAAAAGAGGAAACTATAATAATAGTACGTACAAGCTTTGAACTGTTTGGAAGACGTACCAATGAAATCGATGATGAGACGACCGTTGGAGAAACGGCCCGTGGGATGATGGAAGAATGTTTCTCCGTAAGGAAGAAACGCTATTTTAGGAAGATCGGTAGGATCAGAGAGGGCGAGCAAGTTTCCAGTGTCGGCAATCGAATCGCCGAAGCTGATGATCGATTTGAAGTTCCGGCAACTCGTTTCAGAGTTGACAACAATGAGTAAGAAAAAAGTAGATAAAAGGAGCTTCTTAGGAACTGGAGATACCATCATGCGAGAGTCTTGGAGGTTGCTTGCTCTGTTATGGCACTGAACTACTAGAGATAGAATGAATGAGATAGGAGATGTTTTTGTCGTATCATTGCAACTTTTATATCATATTTGTTCCAGTGGTCCCCGTTTGATTTTTTTTTTATTATTTTTTTGGTTATGATTATATTTTCGAAAATGTTTTGTTTTGTTTTGTTTTTATCTTCTCTATTAAAAAAGAAGTACATTTTTTATTTACCATAAAAAGTCATACTGGTCCATTTCATCATTTACATCTATTTGATTATTATATTAATCTATTAAAAAGTGAAATATTTCAAATATTTTTAATATTTAATAAGATATTAATAATAGTCAGTTATAATAAAATTTGTTGCAAAAATCTAATAAGATCTTACTAAGATTTTTAAATATTTTTAAATATTTTTAAATGAATTTATTCATTAATTTAATAATTAATAATATAATATTATTATAAATAAAAATTAAATAAATTTTTATTATAGAAACAAATTATATGATATTTTTAAATATTTTATAAATATAATCTATATCTTATATTAAATTAGAATTAGTATATAAATAAAATATGAAAATTATTGAATTGGTACATTAACATACTTTTTAAAATTTACAATTAATAAAAAAAAATTATCCGCACGGATGTTCGGTTCAAAATCTACTTACTATTAATACGACATCGCAGTCGTTCTGCATATAAAATCGTTTGTCATGGACCCATATCTTAAAGAGAGTTGTGTTGTGGAATTGCTGTTTGAAAACTATTTATCAAGGATCTATCACAATATAATTAAATTATAATGTAGTAGACGAAAAAGGTAAATATATATATATATATATATATATATATATATATATATCTAAAAAAGCACATGTATGATTACCATCCACTCAAACCAAAAGACAACATATTCCTAAATATAGCGTTTTTTATCTCCATTTTTCAAATATCTCATTTTTATTTGTTTTTAGCTTTTTATTCATTTTCTACTTTTGTAATGGTAGCCACCAACCGAAGTCTTTATACAATCGGCTGTGGACCTAACCACCTCACATTGTGTTATTATCTCTACCTAACTATCGAAGTATTCCACTTTCCCAACTATGAATCTTGGATCCTTGTAATCCAATATTATCACATGGTTTTGCTACTAACACCAACCACCTTCTTCCAAACCTGTTTAACATGTTAATTACTTTCTTTTGTATCATAGTTATCTGCAGAACTACCTTACATATAAATTAATAACATGTGAATAAGCTTCATGTCTAAATTTTTCTACTACTTTTTATGTAACATTTCGCCATTTTGAAAAATAAGTTTGTAGTTCTTGTAAAACAGAACAAATATATATATTCGCATCATCATAACAAGTACAACAATACAAATTATCAAACAGTACAACACATGCTCTAAGACAAAAAAAAACTCATTACATGATCTCATTGGTATCCTTATTCCCTCTAAATTCTCAGACCAACTTATATCAGTTGTACATCAAAGAATGCTCTGTATCAGATAACCCAATGTTCTTAATTTCAGGTTTGAGGCAAGACCAATCGAAAGGAGGGATGGCATAGGGTCCCTTAAGTACACCCTCAGCCATCAATCTGTACGCAGCCTCAGTCATATGAACACTGTCCCAGTCTATATACTTAGAAGGATCATTACAACATTTAAGTCCTTTTAAGCCAAACGTCCTACCAAATGTGAGATTGTAGGATCCTCCAATACCGCAGCAAGGGGGCAAGGGTGAGGGTCTGCTTAAGAACCCTGTTTGTACATTTGATTGGATAGCTAACTAGGTTAGCAAATCGCGTAGGGGTCAGTAGGAAGTATCAAGAATACTAACCGTATTTAGCTGGTTCTTGGACAAGGCGAAGCAAAATGTTGTAGTAGTCTGCGTATATGATGTTGACATGAGGGTACAGCTTCTGGAGCTTGTTGAGTTCTATCTGAAGCTGGTCGCCCTGGTATTTTCCAAACTCGTTAAGCCATTTCAAACAACCTGTAGAATCATATTCTTCAGTGTTTGATGTTTTATATGATTTCAAGTAGGTTGATGAGCATCCGAGCGGGAACTGTCCGGGCACAAGAAATGTTCTTCCCCCCATACCTATCAACTCCTGTATAGTACATATTTTTTTATGCTTTTTATATTCAGTCCCAAAAACAAAACAAAAACACAATAAAGTTCGTGTTTTTGGTGTTCCTTGGAGAGGCATGTCAAGAACTTGATGATGAGGCATTCAGAAAAGAGAAAGGCTTTACCGTGATAGCAGAAGAAATAGTAGAAACCACAAGTGGAACCAGCTCTCTGATCTCTTGAATGGGTTTGCCAAGAAAGAGTGGGTAATTATAGTCATTCCCTCCAATTTCTCCCATGAGAATCAAAGCATTTTCAATCATGTCTCTGCAGTCTAAAAAAAACATTATACTACAAGTGAGCTTGTATCTTGAAGGTTAACAGAAAAGAAAAGGTTGAACTTCCACACCTGATGGGGAGCCACATAGGTTAGGCAAACTATCCTTGAAGCTCTGAAGCTGAACACCTAAACTAACATTGGTGAAAGCAAGATTAATCCCTCTCTCCACGAGAAAGGAATGTTCCAGTGCCGTTGCTCCTCCCACCGCGAAATTAACTCCCTTGTCAAAGTTTGCATTTTCAGATCCATAAAAAGGAGGCACAAATGGAAGACCCAAGAATTCAGCTGAGAATAGAACCAAAGTAAAGTGCATGAGAGGCATGTAGGATGAGGAACCAATAAGGCTTAACCAGGTATAGTGGGTTTTGTAATTACATGTTTTCAGGTTTAATAGAAACAACTAGCCATTCAAGTAGGGGAAGAGTTACATAAGGAAAACAAAAATAAAGCCCAAGATAAGTAGTGATCTTTCTTCCGGTTTTCTTTTCACAAGAAGCAGAAAACAATTATCATATGTTTTGTTTTCTTAATACTACAAATTGTCTGCTAGGCTTTTAAATTAACCAACAAATTAAATACTCTTTATGTTTCAAAATAGATGATGTTCTGAAAATTATTTTATATTTCAAAATAGATGATGTTTAGATATTTTTTATTAATTGTAGTTTTATTGAAAACTGCGTGACCAATAATGTTTTATTATTTTTTTTTGATGATTGGCTGAATTATTTGTAGTTTATATTTTTTAAGAAAAAATGTATATTTTAATTTTTATGCACTAACCATTATTTTGAAACGAAGGAGTAGTGTTTTAAAGAAAAAATTATTTCAAGAAGGCAGTGATTATTAGATTATGATTGCTCTTTCCAAAAAACGTGGAGCTCTCTAGACCTAAGAAACAAATGTCTGTACAAACCCAACTAGGACTACTTCACACACACTAGTTCAAGTAAAGACAAACAAAAAGGAACAAGACACAGTAGAGACTGTACCAATGAAATCGATAATGAGGCGACCGTTTGAGAAACGGCCAGTGGGACGGTGGAAGAATGTTTCTCCGTACGGCGGGAACGCGACGGCAGGAAGATCTTCCGGATCAGAGAGGCCGACCAAGTTTCCGGTGTCGGCAATGGAGTCGCCGAAACTGATGATCGACCTGAAGTTCCTGCATTTAGTTTCTGAGTTGACGATAGTGATGAAAAGAGTAGACAAAAATAAGCTAAGGAGCTTCTTCGTTAAAGGAGGAGAATCTTGAGACGCCATGTGATGTGAGAGTCTTTGGAGGTTGATTACTTTACGTCTTCTCTTATCTCAATTTAATTTGTTTTTTTCTTTTTTTTTTGCTATATCAGAGCCAACCAAAAACAAACAAAAATAATAAATAATTGTCTTTGTCTTTTCAGTAACATTTAATCTTGATGGTTACGTGTCACTTTAGTGCAGCTTTAATTTTTTTATTTTAAGATTTTTATTTTATCTTCCAAATCTTTTTTTCCAACAAGGTCGGAATAGTCAACGACCAACTAGTTTTGCCTTTCTCATTGAGCAATTTTTTTATTTTTTTTAAGCAGATTTTGTTTTGCCTCTTGGATGATGATGAGTACAAATTATATAAACATGTATACTTGAAAGTTCGAATACAACACTAGTATAAAACTTTCCCAACCCAGGCAAGTAATATTATTTTCAATTAAGAACAAAGAAAAATAGAATTAAAATCGTATGTAGATTTGAGTCACATGTTATGGGTTTTTTACGACGTTCACATGTTATATTACAAGAATTTGATAGGAGATATAATGCAGTATACGTAAGGCTTTACATGTCTTTTTTTTTTGTCACGAAACGGATTATATTAAACTAATGGCCAACAAAAGGTTTAAATGAGTATAACCGGAGGCTAAAACTTTAACGGCAAACTGGTAAACATAGACGACAACAACGAAATGAGAGATAAACATATTTAAGGAGTGAACATGGACCCGAAAAAACGTTTCACTTGAGATCCAAAAACTCATTGTTTCTAAAGAACAATTTGACGATAGTCGAAAACGACGTTGGATGCACGATACGAGGAAGTGGAGATCGATAAGAGATCGTCTCAGGTGATGGAATGCAGACGGCAAGAACTTTTGGTGAGAAGATCCAGAAACCGTAGGTAACATTTGAAGATTAAGAAGTCCTAGTTGACTTGATTTGACACTAAAACATATTCTAAAACCGACAAATCCCACCGTAGAGACTAGGTGAATCTCTAAAATATTGGCTAATATAAATCCCTGTGAAGAAGGTGGTGAGGCTAGGTGAGTCTCAAAAATACCATCAAAGACTTCAAAACGCTCAATAGAGAATGGCTTAACTAGATACCACGATAAGCAGAGAATGGTGTCAACTCAAAGCATCGAATACCAACATTACCGTGCTGGAGCTTAGGAGCTTTGGCGGAACTGAGTCTGAAACACTGATCTACACGGCTTGTCAAGTTATAAATGCATAGAAAATCTGAGCTAAAGTTCGAGCCTTTGATGTACAGTGAATGAGCTATATTGCCTCTAACAGTAGAGTTGTAGTGAGACCAGGCCCAATCCCATGAGTGCTTGAACATTAGGGTTTTGGTAAGACGAGAGTGGGCCACACGCGCCAGGTACATTTGAGGTGGCAGAGGAAAGGCTGCGGTTCTAGGCCTTGAGATGTGACAAGAACGGTGGTGACGTGGCGGAGACAATATTCAACGTCCGAGGTTGACTCGATCCAGCAACAGCTTAGGCTGTTCGTGACTCGGAGGCTCCACAAGAGTGAAGAAACTGATAGATCTGGTGAGCTTCACGACAGTAGTTGAGCAGATCTGGCTCTTCTACTCAATACCTGAGGAGGAGGAACGCCGACGAGAAAGGGGAGTTGAAGAGCTAGCGACGTCACGAGGAACCAAGAAGAAGCACGACGAGAGGCATGGAAGAGGCGGCGACGTCGTGAGGAGAAGACGAGATGGCGGTGACCGTGAGAGGCCGTAGAAAGTAGCGGCGACAAGAAAAACGTTCCGTAGATGTGGAGACGAACCGGGAAGCCCAGAACAAAAGGGAGCCAGAGGAGCAAGACGATCCACTTGATCACCATCGCATTAACGACGAACGGTTACGACACCGGCGGGAGAAACCACCGCCGACGTCGGGGAGATTTGGCTTCAAGAGTCCCTCGATGTCTGAACCAGAGAGAGCCTTTGTTTTTTTACATGTCTCTTCTTCTGTTTAATGTTTTTTACGCTTTAGTTGTAATTGTATCATTGAACGGTGTCCGGTGTCAGTCTTTTTTTTCTTGAAACACCAGGAAGTTCGGGATGAAGCCTTCATCCCCAGGCTCCGAACCAATCATGTATTATTGATTTCGTTTCAACAGTCACTCGAACTAGAAACCTTTGACACAATAGACAAAATTTTTTCCAATTGAGCTAATAAGGTGTGTTGGCTTTTTTGTTGGTTCATCCTCACGTTTTGAGTGATGGTTTTTGTAATTGATTAACAGTAAATAAATATATTAGCAAAAGCAAAAACTAAAATTCATGAAATTTAATTTCTTAAATTTAGTTTTTATATGCCAATTTTAATTACCACACACTCTAACAAATAATTATTTCCCTTCTAACTAGTGTAAAAAGTGTTTTCATCTCCATTTCCTCAAACATAATTTCTCTATCTAATGTCTCCTTCATTCATTATTCTTTTCAATCATTTTCTGTTTTTAGATGCCGACAACCGTAAAAGTCATAGACTTGTACAGTTTTGTTTCGTAAAGGACACAAGACACCTAACTACCTCTACCTAATAACTTCTTTAAGTGTTCCCCCTTCCGAACAATGGATCTTAGACCTTTCTAATCCAATATCTGACTGAAGATATCACATGATTTAGCTACTAACACAAACCTAGGAGTTTAAGTATCCAACACAAAACCCTAAGAACGTCTGAATATGTATGTTTTTTCTTATTTTTTAAAGTATCAGACCAGCTTCTGCCAGCCCTTCATTAAAGAATACTGTGTTTATATAAACCAAGAAAATGTTTTTGTCTGTCTTCATTTTTCATGTCCATATGTGTGTTAGTCTTTTATAGAAATTAAATATTAAAACAGAGAAAGAGCTGACCAAAAAACTTAAATTGGGCTACATAACCGTACAGACTCTTATCTTAGAATTTTACTTTCATGTAAATCATTATTATAGGCATCTGCAAATATATCAAAATGAACTATATATATAATCAATAAACCAGTTGAAGAACAGAATAGTACAATGCATGATCCAATACAGGCACTGAATAACATACCTGACTTTAACAATACTCTTATTCTCTCTCTCAATTTTTAGACCAAGTATATCAGTTGTTCACCAAAGAAAAACTCTGTGTCAGATGATCCATTGTTCTTTATTTTAGAATTGATGCAAGACCAATCGAAAGGAGGAAACACATAAGGTCCCTTAAGTAAACCCTCAGCAATCAATCTATACGCAGCCTCAGTCAAATGAACACCGTCCCAGTTCACATACTTTGAAGGATCTTTACAATATTCAACTCCTTCAAAGCCACACTTCTTACCAAATGTATAGTGGTACTGCCCTCCCAAACCGCAGCATGCGGCAAGGTCTGTTCATAAACCCTGATTGGATGATTAACATGGTTAGAAAATTATATCAATGAACTTGGTATTAGTAGGAAGGATCAAGAAGCTACCAAATTTGGCCTGGTTCTTGGAAAAGACGTGAAACAGAGTTGTAGTAGTCTGCGTACATGATGTTGACAAGAGGGTACAGCTTCCTGAGTCTGTCCAGTTCTGAAAGAAGCTGCTTGTTGTAGTATTCTGGCAAACTTGTTAAGCCATTTCAAACATCCGCGTTACGGGATCGTACTCTTCCATGTTTGGTGTTTGATATAATGTCAAATAGGCTACTGAGCATCCGAGTGAGGAAATTTCCAGGCACCAGGAATGTTTCTCCCCCCCATACCAATCAGCCTCCTGTACATGTTTGTTGTTATACTCACTAGTCCCATATCAAGAGCTTGATGAGAGGTATTCATGTTGTTTTACCGTGATTGCAGAAGATATAGTAGTGATCACCAATGGAACCAATTCTCTTATTCTCTCAATGGGTTTGTCCACGAAGAAAGCGTAATTCAAGTCATGTACCTCCAACTTCTCCCATAAGAATCAAAGCCATTCTCCATCATGATCTCTGCAGTCTAAAACAAGATTTAACAAAAAAAAAGCCATTGCTGAGCTCAAGATTACAAAGAAAAGTGTTGAAGTTGCACACCTGGAAGGAGAGGGCACCACATAAGTTAGCAAAAGATCTTGAAGCTCTGAAGCTGTACTCCTAAACTGACGTTGGTGTAAGCAAATGGATCCCTCTCTCCTCAAAGAAAGGAAACGTTCCAGTGCAGTTGCTCTCCCACCGCGAAAATTAACACCTTTCTCAAAATTTGCGTTTTGTGATCCGTAGAAAGGTGGGCCACAAGCGGAAAGCCCAAGAACTCAGCTGAGAACAGAACCAAAGGGAAAGAGCATGATAAGTAGTTCAAGCTAGTGTTACATTGGGGAAAACAATAAAGCTACTTGATTTGTAAGTGGTTTTACATTAAGATTCCATATTGTGTTTTTTTTTTTTTGTGTTACAAGAAGATGAATCTCTTCAATTACAAGTCAACGATACATTTCAAGAAGTATCAGTTTCAGCTTCGTAAATTCACACTATCTCCACACTATCTCCAATGCTTCACTTTATTATTTATTTTTCAAAATAGAATAAATTTATAATAGATTTGAGTTCTATTTCAATAGATTATTTTAGAGTAAAAAAATAGAATAATAAACAAAAAAAGAATTTTCTATAGTAAACTTTTTTTTTAATATATTATAAATGAAAAAATAAAATATGATTAGAACATTTTTTACTTAAATACTAGTTTAGGAGGTGTTATTCAATCAAAGATTTAAAGCAATTTTTAATGTTTTGTAATCAATTAAAATTTAAAATTTTAAGATAAGTTTAGTTGATGGATTTAAAAATCTCTGCATTATGCCTTTTGGATTTTGATTTTAATTATTTATTCAAGAATTCACAACCAATGATTTAAAATTATTTTTAAATACAAAGAACTTTAAATCTTTTTAAGTTGAATAACACTGAATTTCAAAAACATGATTTAAATCATTCATTGAATAACACCAGATTTTAAATAAGAACTATAAATATCATATTCAATAACACTAGACTTTAAAATAAAACTTAAAATCATCAATCGAATAACAATAGATTGTTTTTAGATTTAAACTCTATTAAAATAATAACACCACTTTAGAGTAGTAAAAAAATGAAGTGTGGTCGGAGATACTAAGTAGACATACCGATGAAGTCAATGATGAGGCGGCCATTACAGAAACGGCCTGTCGGATGGTTGAAGAAGGCTTCTCCATAGGGAGGATACGCGACGTTAGGGAGATGGTTAGGATCAGAGAGGGCGAGCAAGTTTTCCTGTGTCGGCAATCGAATCGCCGAAACTGATGATTGAGTTGAAACGCCGGCACTGTGTTTCAGAGTTGGCGGTAGCGAGCAAAAGAGTAAATAAAATGAAGCTCATCAACGGAGGAGAAGAGGGAGACGCCCATGTGAGAAACTCCAGGTTGGATTTGACCAAGATTCTCGTCACTTCCAATTTGAGATATCTCATTTATTGATTATTTATTAAAATAATAAAGTAGACGCGGTGGGTAGATAGGAGTGGGAGGGAAGATGGACTTTTCTTGCTGTGTTTGTTTTTTTAATTCGACTCAAATGTTATTATACTCTCCTAATGACACCTTTATAGGTGCAGTATGTTTATTTTGGTTGAGAAATAAGTGTTAAGTAGAATCGTTTTACTTATTACACAGTACTCAGTTGACTGTTCATAAAAAAAAGAAGTTGAGGTAGGACCAATCAAAAGGAGTAGTCCTTAGGTAAGGCCATCAGTTATCCATCTATCTATAGCAGCCTCAGTCTTGAATGCCGGTCACAATTCTCACAATTTGAAAGATCATCACCAAAACTGGTCTTGTAAGGAAGCCAATGAAGCTTGTGCGTCCGGCTACCAAAAGATTATGACAGAAAGTTCTCAGTGGTATTAGTGGTTGGCTTGATGTTACAGGTCCTGAGTTCGGGAGACTCCAACCACAGCCACATATTTTATATTGCGTTTCTAGCCAAAATAATTACTAGGATCAGCTTCTGATCATCAGTATATCCAACTCTTTCACTCCCACATTTATACTAAAGTTGAAGTTGTACGGTTCTCTTAAACAGCAGCAGCAAGGGGGTAAGGGCCTGTTCATGAGCTTTGAACATTATCATTAGTTCCATAGGAACAAGCACATTTCAGTTTCTTGCAAGCTAATCAGCATATATAATCGGTCTTTGACTTTAGTGGCAAGACCCAAGAATTCTTTTAACAGGGATTAAAAATTAAATGTGTGTTAGTTAGATAATTAAAAAGTAATAAAATAGGGTGTCGAACCGTGCTTTAGGTTGATCAAATAAATAGAATAAACTAACAAAGCTGTCAAATATTAACAACTTCCTGTACAAAATATATTTGATATTATTTAAGAGGTATCAGCTGACCCACCATCAATAGATGTGGTTTGGTCTTTGCTTGACTTGTTCATCTGGCTACGCATATCAAACTTCTTATTACCATGCGCTCTAATCGTGTTCTAAGTCGTTCTAAGAGCATTCTTAACAATTTCCTATATTTATTTACATAATAGTATTTAATAAATTTACTACAATCAGAGGCGGTTCTAGGTCAAAGCAGATGAATCATGTGCTTTCGTCCGCCAACTTAATAACTATTTAAGCATCCACATTTTCTTAAAAGTTCTATGTGGTCTAGTGGTTAAGTGTAATTTATATCACTATGGAAAGTTGAGTTTGAATGTCTCATTGTGCCTAATTTTTTTTCAGCCATTTTTGTTTTGAGTTTGTGGCTTTAAAAGCTCTAGGGCGGGCTCTAACTACGATACGCTTCTATTTTAAAAATATAAATTGCTATTTTCTCTATAAATAAATTAAGAAAAATAGTAATTCTATATTCTTACTCTATAATTAGAGATTATTATTAAAGGAATACAATATATTAGATTACACCTCTATTAAAGAGTTTATCTCTTTAGAAACAAAATAACAAAATATATTGGAAATGATCTAAAACTCCATTTGATCCGGTTTTGCAATCCATGATGCTCTAAATTTTTAAGAATTAGCCCCTCTAAAACATGTGACACACAAATGCATATGCAGTAAAATAGATGGAAAGTAGTGATTTAAAAGACTTGTTCTAAAAACGGCTGCCGTGACTGATTACACGGTGGTTAAGTGCTCGGCGGGATTTGGCCGTGAAGTTTTACCCAATTCAGTTATCAAATCAGAAAAATGAATGAAAATCGAGTTTTTGTATTTCAAGGTTATAAATGAGTCAATACAGTTCAAATAGTTGCGTTGGTCATAAACATTGAAAATAGAGTGATAATTGAAATTTGGTGTGAATAAATAGAGTAGCCGCCATGTTCAGACTTTCAGCAATCGTGAAACTATTTGAAAAAGACGATGACGTAATTAAAATTTCGCCCTTTGTTAATAAACAAAAGAAAAATAAAGACAGATGACAAAATGTGACTCAAACACCTACACCAAACAAGGAAGAAATCACCTTAGACCACTAGACTACCATAAACCCTTGGCATTCTTTCACCAAAATAATATATATTATACAAATTATCACATAATTACCCGAGTAATTCCCGTATAATTTTTAATAATTGATTCAATGCTAGACCAGATTAACCGCACGCGTTGCGCCTAGTTCGAACATTGGTTAAAAATAGTAAAAACATAAACACGTCCAATGATACTGATAGTAGTAAAAAGGTGCGTAGGTGACATGAGACACATCTTCTTTTCTCTCTATATGCATACCTATCTCGGCTGATAAGCCGGCGACGTCTCCCTCCGGTAGGAACGCGCACTAGTGCTACATAGATGACTGGCTACCACACTGCCTGTCCGAGTTGCGAATACCTTCCGACTAATGTCAGCTGTGAACGGATCCTATACTGTTACGATCTCACCATGTAACTCGACTTGAGCCAAAGCCCTAAAGTCGACGATCGAAGAACCTCTTCTGTTTATCACGATTAACTATTATGTGTAGACATGATGGTGCATGAAGAATAGAATAGAGAGACCCCATATGTATTATGCAGCCTACCTCTTAGAGTTTGGTCCTCCCCTTAATGTTGCTCTCTACTGCACCATCTTCATATTAAAAATAGCAGCGATGCGTCGATGATGCGTGTGATGCTGTTAGTTGCGCTCTCTACCGTGCTCGATCACGTTATACCTCAGTATTATTAGCTAATGGTGTAGTCGACTTGAGTAAACTGGGGATTCATATGATTTTGCAGCGACTGCGACTATATCGTATCTGCAAGTGCTGATCATTTCTCCTAATACCTGGTACGTGGCCCTAGCGGATCTTCTGCACAGTCCCATCTACTGCATGTAAATTGATCCTATTACACATCCATATATGTCAATGCAATAGCGTCTCTCATTTATCAAAATAACTTCAAGTTATGTACGGTATAGGTAAGTAATAATCACTTATAATCTCTTTAGATATCATCATTATATTCTTAGAAAGAAGATTGATGCATTCTAAGAAGTGCCACTTCACTAGAGGTAACTAGTAAATCCCCTATTACTAAATCACTGCAAGTCGAGCCTAAGCGTAAATAAACTAAAAATTGACAGTGTTGGCAGAATTAAAACCAGTAAACAAAAATCTTTTACAAAAAAACACTAAACTAGGTTTTAATCCCTGCATTATCTCTAGATCACCATGTCACGTTAAGGCATAGGACCACGAATGTGAACACTGTTTTTCTTCATATACACCTGGTCAGTGTCTTATCAGTCCATTTATTCTGTATTGATCGCTCGTCTTATCCTTTTCATCTAACTCTCTCTTCTCATCCTCCAATTGCTCATATATTTCAGTTTTTTTTGCTGTGGAGATCTTCTACTGCATGCCCAGAAAAATTCATACAATGCTTATGATGTGCTCTTAATTA